>NW_021011648.1:0-203274 GCF_003987935.1 Bombyx mandarina
AACGGAAGTAAGCACGATTTGTATGAGCGTTCTATCTTTAGCAGGCTATCCGTCCTCCCGACGATGGATAGATAAATCCGATAGGAACTGCTGCCCGTCGATAGGTTATTGGAACGTAAGTAAGGACAAAAATATAGATTTGTCTATCTTTAGTAACCGAAACTAGGGATAGATAGGTTATTGAAAACGGCCGTAAAAGCTTAAAAAAGTAAAAGCTACTGCCCACACTTTTTTTTTAACGCCGGGGAATCCATTTACGGATACCCGGTCGAGAGGGTAAGAGACCGGGTTATGTCGGACTCCGGCGCCTCCAGAGGAGAAGAGGGAGAAGAGGAAGACCGAAGTCCTCCACCCTGAGATATGAAATCGAAGTCTCTTACGGGAAAAATCTGTCGCGGATCATTTCCCAATTAAATATAAATTAATCTTAAGAAACCAATCAAATGTAATCAAATCTTAGTTATATATTTTTTTTTGTTTTTGTTGTTTATGCACTGTCAATTGCACCTATAATTGAGGTGACATCTGCCATGAACTTTTGTCAATTTGTCAATGTTTTGTACTGATGATCACTTTGTTGGTGCAACTTAATAAATAAATAAACTGTAGGCACTACCAGTTCGCGCCTGAAATAGTCTGGATAGTGGTACATACCAGTATATAGGTACTTGCGCAGGGTCTATTCACCCCACCACCACTAAGAGTGTAGTATAGATATCTAAAACAAAAACAAAAAAAATTTAAAATAAAAAGAAGGATGAAGTTCTTTATTCGGGGCATATGTTTTTATTAATTTTTTGGACTGGGACGTTTAAAATACTTTGAAAATATAACAATTTTATGATTACAGCATCTCATTATAAATATCACTTTTTTCCCAAAATCTCTTTGTTACATTACGTCTGGAACGATTACGCATAAGCATGTACATACATACAAACATTCAAGTTATGGTATCAATAGGCTTTAACAGGGGGTATTTATACTGTCACTAGCTGATCCGGCAGACTTCGTAGTTCTTCAGTCGATAAATAAAAGACCTAAGCTGTTATATAAAATAAACTCAAAACAAACAAAAGGAATCCGTCCGACGGGGGACACATCAAAGGAAAAACAAAATTGTTATTTTTATTTAATTCCGAGCATTTTCATATTTATCTACCTTTTAAACCTTCTCTGGACTTCCACAAATAATTCAAGACCAAAATTAGCCAAATCGGTCCAGCCGTTCTCGAGTTTTAGCGAGACTAACGAACAGCAATTCATTTTTATATATATAGATTGCAGACAGACGAGCATGTGACCCATCCGACGGAGAGTGGTCATAGTCGCTTATGAACGACAGAAATACTGGTACCAGGAGTACAACCAAGCTGCTTACTACTCCACAATTGTCAATAAAATCTACTGCTGCTTTGTAATTATCGACAGCCTTTATGAATTTTAATAATTTTTTTTAAGAATTACTTTCTAAAATGTCAAAATGTTTTCTATCTTTCAGCCCACAAATGTCCACTGCTGGACATAGGTCTCCCCCAAGCCTGCCACAGCGATCGGTCTTGTGTTGCCTGCATCCAGCAAAATGTCAATAGGAAAAGATAACAAAAAATCTGATACAAAAACGAATCTAAATATTGAGATATCAGTGATTATAGCTGAATTTCAATTATTTGGTGAACATTCGTTGTTTTAAAAGAGCTGACGGTTAGCGTGGTATGGACATGTAATGCGTAGAGATAAGATGCATGTGACTACGAGGTGCATGGAAATGGTAGTGCAAGATAGAGGAGGAAGAGGTCGACCGAAGAAGACATGGATGGAATGTGTGAATGACGATATGAGAGAGAGAGAGAGAGAAAGAGGAGTGGGTGTTGAGCTGACGGCTGATAGAAGAGAATGGTTACATTTAACTGTTGCACGCTGGGGTCTGCTGTGTTATGGGCATCAAAAACAACATACTTTTTTTTTATTGCTTAGATGGGTGGACGAGCTCACAGCCCAGCTAGTGTTAAGTGGTTACTGGAGCCTATAGACATCTATAACGTAAATGCGCCACACACCTTGAGATATAAGTTCTAAGGTCTCAGTATAGTTACCCAAGTAAAGTCAAACGAGTGCCAATAGTCTATCACAAAAATACAGAATGCGACTGGGAATCAAACTTCGACCCCGTGACTACAATAATACGGCCAACGAGGTGTTCAAAATAAGGATGTAATCTATAAAAATGACACGAAGTAACTGTATAAAATTCTTGTTTGATCTGTAAATGTAAGACACATAAATCAACGAGAACTAGTTCATATAATAGTGGTATAGTGCAGCACTGGTTCGATAATTAATCAAACAATAGACATTCCGTGAAATAGTGTGTCAGCAAGATGTTCGATAAGGGTCCGGTAGCAGTCGATTCTGTCGGTGGCACTATACGTACTACCAGTGACTCACCGACAACTAGCATTACTTGTTTGTAATTGGGCTCAATTTCGACCACGATTTTGTTACAATTAAATTAGACGGATAGGAAATATGTTAAGCTACTTTTATTTTTATTAGCCAATGCTGTTAGGGAGCAATCGGTGCAGCGCAAACATCAGCTACGTTATTAGAGATGTCATTGAATTGCAAAGGTTTCGTCAATCTAGAACATCCTTAAGAGTTTATTTAACGCAACTTTAAAGAAAACGTGATGAATCTAGTAGCTTGTAGACATTGCACTGTATATCTTATATCTTTAAACGAGCAAACTTGTATATATAATCTGAATCTCGGAAACGGCTCCAATGATTTTCATAAAACTTAGTATACAGGGGATTACAGGGGTCATAAATCGATTTAGCTACGATTTATTTTCAGAAAATGTTGTTTTATTCGTGTTTTCAATAATCAACTTTATCGATAATTTTGATTTTTCTTTAAATAGCCAGTTCATATTTTATTATTATTCTATCGGTAAGATTGAAGGATATTATTCATATTTCATCATTTTATCAATATGTAATTCGTATTTATATATAATTTCTAAAAAACATAATTTGTCAAAAAAAATACCGAACAAAGATCGGTCATTATTTAGTGTTTTTATTATTCGATAAGTTCATCAATATGTAATATATAAACATAGTATGCACATATAATCCCGAACAATCTCATTTGTTTCTTTATTGATACATAATATTTGAAGCTATTTATAATTTCCTTTCTTGGAGCGGTTCGTGGGCGCTATTGGAGCCGGATGCCGCCACCCTTCGGAGGGCATGCCTTCACAAAGGCATTTAGTCTATTTAAAGACATCCTGCTCAGTGCGGGGGCCCGACTCCGTACTCGCACGTGCGTCAAGTGTCCTGTGCCCGCCGACCTGTCAATTACTGTCACCCTCACCTATCTGGCGCTGCTTACATCTGTCTGCACTGATAAACTCACCCAGTCCATCATTCTCCGCGTCGCCCATACCGCGTAATAGTTCTTGTCGCGTACCTCTTAAACGAGATGCCTTTCCACTGAATGTATCGGTTATTGTTTCTGTTTTGAATGAACGACAATGATCACGTTTGAACAGACCCGTATCTCATTTGAAACATCTAAAAATGTTTTAATAATCCCAATTGAATTTCCTTGCCGTAAACAAAGCGTAGATTAATTAAAACAATAACTCTGGGATACGAAACGAACTAATGACGAATCTAGAACATTATCGTGATTCATATTTCACAAAAGCATCATAACAAATCATGTTGCAGCCGTATCACCATTGCGGATAAGGTAACCGTTGATGCTTGAGGAAATTGAGAAGGTTCCGCTCCATCAAACAACGCATTGCTCAACGACAACTAAATTTATCGAAGAAGCATATCTGACAATATAATGTAGTTGGAACAATACTGAGCGATTATAAAGTGCACTGAAGCAGAGATTATGGCGTACGCATGAGACAAGCAAGGCGCGGCGACCGGCCGACCGAGGAGGCTAATGGCTTGAAGCCACTTGCTGGACCCGGACGAGCACACCACCTTATTATTCGATCTGTCCATAATTTATTGATAGAAATCATAAGATACAAATCTGAAATTTATCTTTGAGCACCTTTTCTTTTTTTTTTATTGCTTAGATGGGTGGATGAGCTCACAGCCCACCTGGTGTTAAGTGGTTACTGGAGCCCATAGACATCTACAACGTAAATGCGCCACCCACCTTGAGATATAAGTTCTAAGGTCTCAGTATAGTTACAACGGCTGCCCCACCCTTCAAACCGAAACGCATTACTGCTTCACGGCAGAAATAGGCAGGGTGGTGGTACCGACCCGTGCGGACTCACAAGAGGTCCTACCACCAGTATAACCTTGATTGATTCGTATCTTACTTATGGTAATCACGATATCACACATTGAATAGGCATCTCTATCAATTTTCACCCTAGTAACATGATTATATTCAAAAATTTTAGATTAAAATTAATTATATATTTATTTGTGACAGATAATGACCCGAAATCTGTTTCTATAGAAAGACGGGTTTTTTTTTTCAATGAAGCAACAATAACAACAATGTTGCTTGGTTTATGGCTATCGCTTTTGAGGTCGAGTGCGACAATAAAGGTACGAGTCATAAAGTAGACGAGCATCATGTTACAATACGATCAATGATAATAAGTATTTATTACGAAACAAACAGACTAGATAAATGTACCCATTTTTCTATATTAAATTAATAAATAATAATAATTCAATGATTTTTTAATTAAATCTAGTCTTTGACATTACAGTGAAGACTTAACTATTATTTACTTTAATTAATACGTGAAGCAAAAACTTTGTACCCCTTTTTATGAAAATTGCACATTTATAGAGAATATAGGGAAAGAGTGCAGAATGCTAATATGTATTTAAAAAAAAAATATGCATTAATAATACATTAAATCAATAAAAAAACATTAAACACACTAGCGTGTATTTGACACACACACATATGTATACTCTTTGTTTATGGTCAAACTTTTACTATTGCTTAAAGTCTATGGTCAAATTGAGAATAGATTAATGTTGTTTATCTATAATATCATTTTTCTAAGGTGTAGTCTTCGCGAAATCTGTGATTATAGAAGTATCTTAGACAAAATAGTGTAATAAATAGTCCTTGAAAATAAAACCATAATAATGTTCAAACTTATAACTTCGATTAATTATAATCGAATTTCGACTACTGCGGGACCACTAGTTTACTTTAAATAATTGAAACGTAAGGGTAATTCAACTAGACATAATTTTGCAAATACATATAATCAAACGCTAAGCATGAAATTGACGAGTTCATTGACCTGCGTTTCTAAACACCAATCGTATTTGAAAAAGGTAACTCCGAATAGTTCACATGTTGGTTTTTTTTTATCGTTTGTTTAACAATCCTTCACCT
Organism: Bombyx mandarina; assembly: GCF_003987935.1. The sequence continues at coordinate 5,410 of NW_021011648.1, forward strand.
GCGCTGTCGCTTCCCGTGCGCTGTGAGTGCTTCAGCCGTCCTCCCTTATATCCATATATCCCGTAGCGACATTCTACGTCGCCTTGGTGACAACCCTCTACGTTTCTGAGAACATTGAACCCGCCACAGCTAGTTCCCCCTCACGAAATTCAAAAATATCGGAACCACATGTTCTTGACCTTCCTCGTGCATTATCTGAGCGCTCTGAGTTAAGCGAAAGTATTTCGGTGACATAACAAATAAAATTAAATTCTGAACGAAAACAGTAGCCTCTTCTGAGTGTATTTTGTCGGCACAACAGTTGAAACGCAAGGTATAATTATCCACTTGACGAACACATATTCGTTTTAATCATAACTCAATTAGACAGGGGAACAAAAACGTTAAATATTTAATACGTACTCTTTATAAATCACAATAAAAAACCGCCAATTAACAACAAATTTAAAGTATTATTAGAAATAGGACTTACAAAATAACGTACGTTTTATCAATTAATCACTATTAAATGCTTAAAGATTGAAACCACCATATACCATATCCAACTGTTTGATCAAGCTTACAGAGATGTTCTCGAAAACGAGGCCTTGTCATTGATTATGAAACGAAACGATTAAAAACCTATTGTCTGAGAGCAGAACCGACATTGTTCCGGCATTCGTTACGTAAGTTAATCAATCGAGTTCTAATATCGCACAAGCCATCTTATTTTCTAATCGAGTCACTTGCATAATTGAACCGATTTGCACAGTGGCCAGATCGAGAGCAGTCAGCCAGGTCTCCGTGGTTGAACTGCGTTGTCGAATATTGCACAATTATAATCGATTCCCAACTGATGAATCGGTAGAATCAATGTCTCGCCGTCAACGTTACCGCATCATTTACTCAAATTATTTATGCACCTTATTTGGTCTGTTTAGATAAAAAAAAAATAGTTTTGTTTATTTACTTACAATATGATCGTATTAAAATATGTAAACAAACAAAATTTTGACAAAAAAACTGCGTATTTCAAATGAAAATCCTCCTTGCAGAATAAAAAGGAGCCAAGCTAAAGATAAACTAAACTTTACAATAACACTACTTTAAAAGAGTTTGAAGTTGTACTGATACTAAAACGTGGTTTTGTTTTAATGAAATGCAAAGAGAATTTATAGCAGTAACAAAATAAAAATTACACAAGACAGTTAACTAGCAGCAATGGTGCTTGAGATGTAGTCTTGTAGTACAAGCCTTCCCCGGGAGCCGCGCGATCGTTATTATTTCTCATGATTTAATTGTACCACACAGACGGCGACTCAGTGAATGGCTTGTTCTAGCCGACTGCAAAATTTCTTGGCTCTCAATGACTACAAGTGTACGCAAACCTATACTATTTGCGTGTCACATTCAATCACTCACCGTGGCCATAGCCACTCGATCGTGGAGCGCCATTAAGGATAATTAGATCAGTATCTTGACTCAATCTTTTGTGCTTTAGATTGTAAATTTTTGTGTACTATGTATTTATAATGACATTTCGACCTTGGAATTACCATAGAAATTAAACCTACAAATCTGATTTTAGACAGATACTGATCTAGCGCCTTATGAGGTCACCATTTCTACCGCTAAGAGATCAAGCAGACATGTGCTCCGATCTGAAAGGGAGGGACGGCCATTTTATACGGGTGGTAGGACCTCTTGTGAGTCCGCACGGGTAGGTACCACCACCCCGCCTATTTCTGCCGTGAAGCAGAAATACGGTTTGAAGGGTGGGGCAGCCGTTGTAACTATATTGAGACCTTAGAACTTATATTTCGAGGTGAGTGGCGCATTTACGTTGTAGATGTCTATGGGCTCCAGTAACCACTTAACACCAGGTGGGCTGTGAGCTCGTCCACCTCGATATATCGAACTCATGTTAACTGATGACATTATCATTCTGATGACTATAGTTTCCGAAAACCACTTAATACCAAGTAGGTCGTTAGAGCGCCTTCCCAGTTAGAGTGGATGAAATTGGCAGCTCTTTACTTTGTGGTTAAATTCATATTTCATGTTAATAAGAGTTAAATAAGTCTTATTAAAAATAAGGATCTATTTATTTGTTTCTATCTTAATTTATACGCTCGTAGATAAATTCCATAGTTTATATGTTAATTGTAAACCTGAGAGGGTCTTACAACGCCTGTCAAATACGTTATAAAACATCACTAAGTTCAACATGAAATGCTACCGAAGAGATCGTGGTGGTCATTTCGTTGAGAAAACAGTTTTACAAGAAAGCAACGTGTCGGTCGTAGTACCGGCTCTGGGTAGGTAACTTATTAGGGTAGGTTCGCAGATTGCGTGAATGCGTTCAGTTCACGGTCGCGTTGCCTTTGTCGGAGGAGCCGCGCTGGGTGGGCCGCTCTATCGCGCGAGCATGCTCCACATTGCACGCCGCCACCGCGCCGCAGGTACCGGAGTCATACTGCACCACACACCACGAACATAAACACGCAGACAATACATTTGCACAATGCGACTCGCTTTCTTAATTATGTTTACGCAAAGGATTATTTTATCGGCGCAAATGGGTTGTTTGTTAGGCTAATTGTCGAAACCCGTGGACACCGTAACGTGAAATCTACCGTCCACCTCCTGACGTGAGACCGAAGTATCCATTATATTAGAACGATCGTTCCATCGAGGAAATAGGAACGCATAGCTGTTTTATGCTATAAATAGGAAGATAGGAACAGGGATGTACTACCTGTGCGGACTCAGGAAATACTTTATCATCAATAAGTACGGATATTTACAAAATAACTTTTTGCTTTACACGACGATATTTTTTATCATTCAAATCAGTACTATACAGAATGACAGGTTGGCCATAATTCTTGAGAAGAATAGTTACGTGTATCTACGAGGAAAATTTTACTTCCACTCTTACTGGTCTTACTTCAAAATGAGAGCCTGTTACAGAGTTAGTGTATCATTTCACGAATTGCCGAGACAATTGTAGCAAGCAATAATCCAACAGTCTGATATCTTCTTACCATAAAGTCAAGATTATCAATGCATAAACGGAAACACTTTCTTTAAACAGGTATTTGATTATTCATGAATCATCACTCTCGTGTTATTAGATTAACTCAGCGGCACTAATAAAATAATTCTGAATTATGCTATCTCAGATACATGGCGTTTTGTCTCGGATATAAACAACTTAGACAAAGATAACTTCAGCTGTCTTTATAACCAACCGGTACTATGAGTCAGCCGTGATTGTTTAATTCAGTGCTTCTAACGTGTCGACTCGCGGCGCATGCGCCCAGTCACAACAAGTTTAATTCATAAACCTATCTGGTACGAAACTCGGTTACATCACTCGAAAACAATGATTAACGTTCACCGTTTAGATTATTTAGCAATTTCATTTTATTCAATTGTAACATTATTCAAATTTTATTCTGTCCCGTAAGTAATTAATGTAAGGTTGAGAATAAAAAACAATGACATTATTTCAAAGCATAATACCGTGTATATAAAGAAACAAATACACATCACCTAAACTAGTAGATAATCGCGGGGGCATGCATATACCTGTTGTGTTGCGTTCTCCTTTCATGGAATATTCTTCTTGTTATAGAGAGCACACGACACAATGCGGGTTTATCTGAACGCATTATGAGGAGCATCTCCGCGCTCAGATCGCGCGATAATACTCGTCGTCGTCAAGTCACAAAAGTGTATTCTGAGGCGCACCGGCTCACGAAGCACGAAGTCGAGCCGGCGCGGGTGGCGGCGACCGATGTAAGCTGATCCCAGCCGCGTTGACCTTTGTGCGTTACGGGTAACCGCCGTCGATCGTCTTTGTGTCGCGACTCGCTTGTCAGAAGAAGGAACTTCGTTGTCTTTCTCAAAAAGAAAGTGGCCAGCATTATCGTTGCAGACATTGTTCTGCCTCGGCTGTACTCGGTTTAGTGCTGCTGTCTATCGAACGATATTTTTTATATTTAACATTTGAATAGGTTTTATTGTGCGAGTTGCTTTCGGATCTGAATAGCGAGCAGGTGTATCCGATGATTTGTATAGCCCGTTGATATTTGATTGAGTGATGTTGAAAGGAAATTTTCAGTTAATTTCATCAGTATAAAACAGTACCTAGCTTACTACTGGCACACAATCTGCTTTTGCGGGTATATACTACGCTCAGTGAGCTATCAAATGTTTAAGGTGTTGCTTCACAGTCATCGTCTGTTCCAGATTAATATTAAAGCTGCTTACTATGATAATCTAGGAATTTTAACATGTTGAGTTAATTCTTAATAATTTATTACTCTATTTAAATATATATTAGCGACTACCTTGAAACATTAGATCAAAGTACTAATTTGTCCTGGAATAACGGCTATCTTCTCCTTCACTTTTCTTTCACAAAACTCCCTATCGCTACTGGCGGTATAGTATTACTCGTCATCACTTAAATTGAAACACCTATAAACGACATATACGACTATATAGCCCACGTGATGGTATTCATCATCGTTGGTGGAAGTCAACAATGTCAGAGCATAGCCAAGATGTTTATTGCTAAATTCGGCCATGTTATCTATATTAATTACAAATAAAAGATCAATATCCTTCGTCGTACATACAGAGCATAAATTAACCAACTGCACATTTACACAAAGAGACAGAGATACGATTTATATATTTATTTATAACTTAATAACTTAACTAGATGATGACCGAGCTTTGCTCGGTTTTTTTTTTGATAACGCCATCTTGTTGTGTCTTTAAAGCGGTTAGTTGCCCTCAATTAAGAAAAATAGTATTATTATTCGCCAATAGATGTCGGGAAGAGTTGATTATTGAAAACACGAATAAAACATCATTTCCTGAAAAAAAATCGTAGCTAGATCGATTTCTCGCCCCCGAAATCCCCTGTATACTAAATTTTATGAAAATCGTTGGAGCCGTTTCGGAGATTCAGATTATATATATATATTAATATACAAGAATTGCTCGTTTAAAGGTATAAAATAAATTAAATACATTTCACAAACATAAAAGTAGAGGAGAGTGACAACAAAACTCATACAAATCACAAGGAATCGCTAGATTATTTCCGAAGTACGATATTCTGTTTAGGAACTTAGAGGGGCATTGTGAAATAATAAAACCATAAAACCAAATTATGATTATGGTCACAGGTTTCAAAAAAAAAAAAGCGGTGGATAAGTGAGATGTGTCATCGCGTTTTATCACTGATTGTTAGAGGGACACGTTGTCAAATGCAGGGACCTTTTGTATCGGCGTGAGATCGTCCTCCCAATTCCGTGGACTCGCATTCGTATAGAGACTTATTAACTTCATTCAGAGGCTAGCCGGTAAAGGCTTTACTTCTATTGAATACACACAAATAATACACAAATCTGAACTGATATAACCTTGTTATGTAAATGAGACTTGGAAATGCCTTCGTTGTCCTATTGAGGAAGTTCAATTTAAGCTATTATTAGTTCAAATAAAAATAAAAATATTGATGTACGTGTAGAAATATGTATACGTACGTGCCGTGTCTATGTACTCCAGTTTTAGTTCCATTACCAATTTTCCATCAGCATGTACCTACATACATATTTGCATACAACAGTCAGCTAAGTTTCGTATACTTTCCAATTCCTTGTTTTAACCTATAAAAGGTCTTATCATCGATCATTACGTAAATCGTTACAACTTGTGTCATCAATTTGTATTACATGAAGAGGAAATTCCAGTTATCAACTTTTGTTATTCAAGTAGATTTCTGTTGCTTATTTAATTCGGTAGGCAGCGGTTTGGCTCTGCCCCTGGCATTGCTGAAGTCCATGGGCGACGGTAACCACTCACCAGTAGGTGGGCCGTATGCTCCGTCTACAAGGGTAATAAAAAATATATAAATAAAAAATAAAATTCGGCACTGTTACACTCTTAGGAAGACAAATAACAATAAATTAGCACCAATTTATATGTTGAAAGTCTTCAGATATAAATCAATTATAACTTATTACATACATGTGCATGTACGTACATAGATTAAGACCCAATGCCGTTGCCTAGGACTCTGTATTTATTGAAATAATGAACAAAACATTTTGAACTAAAACCAAGCGAGTCAATTATTTCAGTTCTAATATAGGAAATTAGATTAAATCTAAATAACATAAAGAGCAGATGACGCATTTAGCCACCGGCTACTCTAAACAGATGCGTCAATATAGTTCATGTCACAGCGGCCTTCCCACTAGCAATTAAACGCGTCTGTGCGAGGAATCGGTCAGCTGGCGTATTTTTTTCACTTATGTGGATCAGTTGGCTACGTTTATTCGTCTGCTGACCCATATGTCTCTCGAACGTAACGTTTTTTATCTTAGCAAAATTTATACACATCTCGCGGTTATAAATCTTCCTTGTAATGGTAAAAACTCAATTCCTACAAATCGATCCAGATCCAAAGATGGGAGCAACCGTTATATTGAGACATTGACCTCATATCTCAAGGGTGACGTCTCAAGGGTCCCTGATCTTGCCGCACGTCCTTTGCTGCTCCATCATGATTAGGTATATAAATACAAAATACTAACAACAACATACGGATTCTAGGTCCAGGTAAAAAGCAAAATTTTCGGCTCGTTGGAAGATCATGTTTTTGATTTTTCACGTTGGGATATGCTAAAATTATAACATAATTATACCTATTACAATATTGAACCAGGAAGTTAGCTTTAAATTCATGCTTCCAGCTTCTGCTTTACCAAGGTAGAATATTTGCCGCTTATGTTTATCCAAAAATGTAACCTTTATCCCTCATTACACCAAAAATAATTCCACTACCTAAGGTATAATTTATGAAACAAAATAATCGTTATGAATGTACACTTTCAAACTATTGTTTTATTGTCCGAGATTCATTATTTAAACACTCAATGGAAATTATTCACACTTTTATATCTTCTCGAAATTTCGATTGCGTACCAAGAATGCTCGTGGAAAATATATTTAAAAGGATGAATGAGCAATAAAACCCACAAAGTAAAACTTACGTTTCTTCAGTGCAATTTAACAATAAGCGGATGTATTATTAATATGTACCGAAAAGCGCCAACCACAAAGTATGTATCCCATGAATGTGTAATCAGAGAGTTTATTGATCGCGGCAAGATTAACACCACCGCGCATTGTCTGCCTTGGCACGTCTTAAATTTTTACCTTTTCGTGCCAATAACTTAAAGAATTCGCGAATTTTTTTTCACCTTATGAATGTCGTCGTTTATCACACAGGGTAAGAATTATTTCTTCTTGAGTTGTACTTTCGCAACTGATTTTCAATTGTAAATAAAGTCTTGATATTTTGTGAATATCTTCTACACTAAAAATATGCTATACCTATGCAAAGATAAAAACAATTTGAAGTAAACGTTTTTATCCGACTGTTTTTTTAATATTCATAATATAAACTCATTATTTTCCAAATTCGTGTACAATAAAAGTGACAGACATGGGAACGGAATAGCTGTAATTTATTTGACTTTGTGATGGTGTGCTTAGGATGAACCCCACACATGATACACTCACGTGCCGTCCACGCGGCCGGAAGGGCTTCGCCAACGGCGCTCTGAAGGCCCTTTGCGATCATTTTAATTTATCTCCTGAAAGTCTCTCACGACTGCAAAACGTAATTTCAGCTGCATTTCGAAAGACAGTTCGAAGTCGTCGTGGCCTAAAGGATAAGGCGTCCGGTGCATTCGTGTTGAAGCGATGCACCGGTGTTCGAATTCCGCAGGCGGGTACCAATTTTTCTAATGAAATACGTACTCAACAAATGTTCACGATTGACTTTCACGGTGAAGGAATAACATCGTGTAATAAAAATCAAACCCGCAAAATTATAATTTGCGTAATTACTGGTGGTAGGGCCTCTTGTGAGTCCGCGCGGGTAGGTACCACCGCCCTACCTATTTCTGCCGTGAAGCAGTAATGCGTTTCAGTCTGAAGGGTAGGGCAGCCGTTGTAACTATACTGAGATCTCAGAACTTATATCTCAAGGTGGGTGGCGCATTTGCGTTCTAGATGTCTATGGGCTCCAGTAACCACTTAACACCAGGTGGGCTGTGAGCTCGTCCATCCATCTAAGCAATAAATAAATAAAAATAAAAAAAGACAAAATTTCGTCTTTCAACGTTTACATACCACTTCCTTCAAAATACTAATCATTTAAATTATACGAGCAACATTAATGACTAGTTAAGCATTTTATGAAACAAGCACTAATTTGCTTCCTCTGTTCTCACTATAAAACATTACCTATTGCTTCCTAAAAGAAGTATGTACATACAAAACACCTTTGGCATTTATGAGAACAACCAATATTAATCAATGTAACATAATAAAAGTAATAAATGTTGAAATAGAGCATATAACTAAAGTACATTAACATAAACACCCATTTTTTAGATTTCTTTTCTGTTTGCCTATTTGTTTACTCGCTCCACATCTGTGGAGCTGCTGAATGAATCTACTTGTAGTGGTCGCAAGGAGACAGATATTAATTTGGAGCAAATTATAAGTTTTGCTTCACTAAGATCTGATATATATATCAAGAGTGTTCTCCTGTTTGCATGTGAGACCTGGAGAGTGACCAAGACACTCACGAACCGACTGCAGGTATTTGTAAATAAGTGTTTGAGGTCGATACTCTGCATATTCTGATCAGTCACTATCTCTAATAAAAACCTTTGGACTAAATGTGACGAAAACCCATCGCGCAAGACATTGCGGAAATGGCGTTGGATAGGACACACTCTACGGCGCAGCGGAGTCAACGCAGCAGCAATCGCGTTTGAGTGGCAACCGCTTGGCAGGAGAAGACCTGGTCGCCCTGTACACACTTGGCGACGCACCGTTGAGAGTGAGATGAGGACTGCCAACGTGACCTGGAGTGATGGCAAGGAGCAAGCGCAAGACAGGGTAAAGTGGAGACAATTTGTGAGGGCCCTATGTACCAGCGGGGTACCCTAGGACTACAACAACAACAACTACGGTCTGATATTACAAAAAAGTTTTTATCAATTAATAATTGTGGAACTTACTTTTATACTGTTAGACGTTAGAAGTTACACGACAATATATAAGCGATACTAACTTTGCCTGCCTATTAATATTTGTTGCTCCAAAACACTGAACCGATTTTGACGAGATTCCCTATGGAATTAGTTTAAGCCCTGAGAAAAATTTTAGAGGCTAGCTTTCCACTGCCACTTTCGGGCACGGACCTTCAATTTCGCGATGTACAGTGTTGCCCATTCACATAGGCAAAGCGTCTGACGAAACTTCGAGAAAGGTAATTAAATGTGCTAACAAAAATGAAATGTAACGTGTAAGCTCCGTATGGTATAACGTTTATGACTACAACAGAAATAGTGTCGTCTATCTAGAGACATAGGTTTAAGTCTTTGTCTTTTTTTAATAGCATTTCTTAATATTAACATTAGTTATTCAACTCTGATCGCATGATTATTTCACGGTACAAATAAGCTACGCCGACCGAATTTCACGTTAGTAAAGACCTGTGGAAGCATCTGTAGCGCCCTACCGTCATTCAGTAAAAAGACAGGCTAGGTGGGTCTGAAATAAATTAATCGAGTAGAAGTTTGTAAACACAAGTTATACGTATTATGAACTGTATTGAAATTATTCTTTCAAATCAACAAATACCGTTATCTTGCTTACTATATTGTAACGAACCATTATGGAAATATAGAATTTGTTAGGATAATTTTTAATTAAATGTTGTATCATACAATTAAATAATTAGTGTGGCTTTTCTCTATTCATTGGCGCGTTTACCTGTGCTAGTGATAATATTAAATCTCAATCAATTTGAATGTACATATTTCTATTTATTTATGTACACACAGAAAAGAAGACATAGTACAGAGTAATAGGAAAATTATGTACAAAGGCACTGCTTATTTCTTTAAGAGATCTCTTCCAGCAGACCTGCCAGAGGATTATGAGAATAATAATTAAAAGTGATGAGTGTGTGGACCGACGACCTAGTAAAAAGCGCTGGGTCTCGTTGGATGCAGGTGGCAATGGACCGGTCGCACTGGAAATCTATTGGAGAGGCCTATGTTCAGCAGTGGACGGCGATAGGCTGAAATGATGATGATGATGATGAGTGTGTGTAGAACAGCTAAAATAACAAATACAACATGAGAATTATAGTAAGTAGTAGTATTTATCATGAATAAATAGTATTATATAAAGTTAAAAGCTAAGCTGGACAAATTTAACAAAAGCTTACGATAGGTATCAGTTCGTTTAGTTTTTTTTTATTGCCGTATAGGCAGACGAGCATACGGCCCACCTGATGGTGAGTGGTTACCATCGCTCATGGACATCAGCAATGCCAGGGGCAGAGCCAAGCCGCTGCCTACCGTTGAATACTCTCCACAAGCCTCGTTTGAAGAAGGACATGTCATGCAATAAATTTAACAGCGAGTTCCAAGGTCGAGATTACTACTTACATATTTATATTTGTTATGTTAGCGAACATTTAAAGTTTTTATCGTGATAATGCTTGCGTGAGGACTGTTGACAGAAGTTAGGTTGATAACATGAAACAGGTTGTGAGCCTTATCGAGTCGAGGACATTTGAACGGACGTGCGTTATCCGACTAACACAATTTTATCATCTCCCGCATCACCCTTCGATCACCAATCCTATTACAGTAACTAAAATATGTTCATTCGTTTGATGAAGTATCTGTATATTAAATGAGTATGTATATTAATGAAGTATCTGTTTATTAATATCTGTATATTAAAATTAGAATAAAATATATTTTACATTTAATGGTTTAAGACAATTCTTTTTTTTTGGAACGAAGTTCTTTATGGGACGATGCGGAGGGTTACCCTAACCGGGAAAAAACGTCCGTAACATAAGATTTTTATTATTTATGTATAGTCTTAATATGATGGCTATACAGTGTCTAAGTTTATAGTCTACGTGATGACGGCTATTATTATTCATATAATTAGCTGTTATTTTGTATATTATTATTATATATTTTTTATAAATCATTGTGAATAAAATAAAGTTGATAACTTTGTAAAGTAGTTTTTTTTATCAATAACAACATCATAATAAAAAATGTATACCCGAATAATTATTTTCTTTGTACTTCGAATAGAACTTAAAATTAATATTTTTATAAAAAGGAACTTCGTTTCTATTCGGTGTTCCACGACACCACACATCTTTTTTTTTCAACTGTTAATCTCTATGTGTAAAGTATTACAAAATCTATAAAATACTTAACTAACTTATTATGAACTAAAGCTTAAACTAACAGACTTAATAAACAATTAAAGTATCTTAAAGTTTAGTGAGTAAAGTAACTTTAGTAACAAAAAAAAAGTATACAACCCAAATTTATCATGGTTTATTGGAAAAATAACAGTAGGATTGTTCTCTCGAATCCCCAACAATAACCTGTTCCGAAGCGTCGTGGATTTTTGTCAGAATCTTTTATTCGCAGTCGAAGTGCTTAATGGAATTTCGGCATTACGTCGGTCGGTGTATTGTACAACAGCTTGGAATGTGGATAAAATCAACAACGCACTAAATCACACATACCTGATTATTCAACACTGGCTTACAAAGGACCCTCGCGCCGTGAAAAAACTTAAAGGAATAAATATTTTGCGGAGCATCGAACGAAGCGAAAGTGTTTTGTGTAGGCGGAAAACACAAACGTTATATTGTGAACGATGTGCAACGTGAGCTATTGATAGGAGAGCGCTGACACTAGACAGGTTGTCTTAAAATATTTACATAATATATCTGGTGTGGCAAAACGCGACGCGTGTAGTGGCGAAGGCGCGAAGTTCGGTGTTACCGCCTACGCCCACGTCCTCTCGTCGGCGCTCGGGCCCCAGCTCCGGTACTGCACAACGCGAGCGCATTCACCGATCGCAACGTTCTTAGCATATCTGAATCTGTTTCTACGCGGCGGCACAAGCCCGCGGCCAGATATGGGCAAAAATTGAAACACGGAACACACATATTTGAGTGGGCATCCACCTACACATTTGTACACAGTATATCGTTCATGCTTTCTTTACTTGCCGACTATTTTCCAGGATAGGAATTTAAAATCTTGCTAGCAATCAAAACATTTTTTTGAAATTCACGTACTTATACAAAACAATACTATTTAGAGTTTTTGAAGCATTTTTTAAGATATTGTGATAATACATGTATAATACAATATTTAAAAGAAACTATGCACATGGTTGAACGAACCCAAAGCCTACTTGGTATTAAGTGATTACTGGAGCTTATAGACGCTAGATAGAGCATATATAGACGATAGATTAGAACACGAATTATGTATGGTCAGTTTAAGACAGGAAGTCGAATTCTCAATAATATTGTACAAAAACTGAAGAAAACCAAGATACCGAAATTTAAATAAGCAAATTAAAAAGGTTAATTTAAATTTTATTCACGTACCGAGTATGCATTACCGAACATCTAATTCTTGCTAATACAAGAATACAAAAGTGTGTTTTTGCGCATATTCTTACCTGCTGAATGATCGGTATCCCACGGCCTCGGCGCCTCAACAGGTGTGCACCTGAGACCAGACGCACTTTTTCATTACAAGCACACACGAGCAAACAAAACTACTTGCCTGTGCTTGAGAATGATGCCCTGATTCATTCATCGCTCGACTGGAATGCCTTTATGTTAGCTGAACGAACTCGATCTTATTTTTATTGTCTCGGTTCACCTTTGCATTGATGTAAATGCTTAGATAACTGACAGCGTCAATAGTTTATTCATCAAACGAAGGTTGAAAGTAGTAGGTTTTATTGTTTCAAAGGGTGTTGCCCATTTTATTAATTATTATTAAACTTTATTTTTATAATATTTGCTGCTAGAGTATTTAGGAACCTACAAACTACAAACAGACCTACAAACAGACTTACTGTAGTTGTGCATTGAAAAAAGGGTTAAAAATCTCTCCAAAAGATCTCATAAAAAATCTGGTTTTTTTTTCAGTGAAGTGATGTAAACTGCTTTAATTTGTTAATTTAATGTTTCTACAGGCTTAAATGTGTAATAAGGGTGGCTTATTGTCCACTTAGTATCCGTGAAAGTCCACAAATTTTGAAAAATGAGACGAAATAAAAAAAATTAATGATTGAAGGAATACTGGTGGCCTGGAGGCCTTTCCAGTTTCACTAGGACAGGTGGGCTAGCATAGGCTCTGCCAGGAGGGGTGGGATTTGCTAACAGCTGCCGAGCGCCTCCGAAGGAAACCTAACTAAAGAGCAACTGCTTCATGAATGAATCTACTACCGGATCGGAATCGCGACCCGCTGAGAAGATCTAGCGAGAACCTCAGCGGGCTAATGCATGGGTTAGGTTGTACGTCGACCTCTTTGTCGAGTTCGACGAGTACAGTTACCGGGGTTCCTAAACCTGCTCCTAGTGTTAGAGCTGAAGGCGTCTAATGCAAAGGTTATTGGATTTGATGGATCCGTAAGGACGTGGAGACGAAATCGCCCGACGTCGCTTATTCGGTTCTCCAAACGTTCATTGAAGTCTTAGTAAATTTCCACCGGCTTACATGGATATTATTTTACTCGATGTCATTTTATCTTGTTTTATTACATTCGAGTGCATCCCATAACCAACTTCAGACAAATCAACTTCATTCCGTTCCGCACTATTATACTTTTCTAATCGGAAAGTATGTATGTATAGGAATGAAGATTTGATTAACTTCAACGCTGATATTCAGCAAGAAGAAGAAGAAGAATAGAAGAAGGATATATAATGCATTAACTAATAAGGACATCCTCGTAATACCTAAAACTTTGTTTTCACATCAAGTAACCATTATTAAAATAAACCATGGTTTTTAATAATTTCAATATACATATACTTAAATATATTTATTATTGATAGGGATTGTAAGCGTTTGTGTAAATAAAATGGCGCAAAAAAACTTCACTTCATATAAAATAGATTGGATGTACAACGGAAGAAACTGAAAAGTTTAGCTTTAGGGTCTGAGGCACTACTTGAAATCGTTTCCTGGGCCACAAGCTGAGGAGCCTTTAAGCTTTGATATATATATTTTTTATTGCTTAGATGGGCATCTAGGTAAATGCTGCCATCCACCTTGAGACATGACATTTGAGGTCTCATTTTTAACAGTACAGCGGCTGCTCCGCCCTTCAAACCAAAACGCATTTCTACTTCACGGCAGAAATAGACAGGGTGGTACCTACCCGTGCGGACTCACAAAACGTCCTACCACCAGTACCATACATATAATAATATATATAACAGCGAGTGAAAATTTTAACGTTATCATAATATTGTAAATTGTTTACGCAATCACTCAATTGAACTCGATACTACAGTGGTGTAAGCACGTCATTACGGATTGCACGTCATTACGGATCCTCCTGATCCATTAACGGTGCTTTTAGGCACCACAAACACCGGTCACCGTCCTCATCGAACCCGTCGCGACGAGCGAACTAACCCATAGACACAGCCCACTGAGTTTCTCGCCGGATCTTCTCAGTGGGTCGCGTTTCCGATCCGGTGGTAGATTCTGCGAAGCACTGCTCTTGCTAGGGTCAGTGTTAGCAACTCTCCGGTTTGAGCCCCGTGAGCTCACCTACACACGCTAGGGTAAGCTGAAATAGCCTCTCAAGGCTATCAGCATAGGTAGGATAAAAAAAGTGGTGTAAATAATAAATGATTTGAAGTTATGCGTTCACATTCTGACATGCAAAGCAAAAATTGTTATTTTCGAATTCGTTTTTTTTTTTTAAATATGTTAACACTCTCTCCAAATTCCTGTACGATCAACCTTGAACAATTTGGTCGAGATAGACACTTCATGTTTATTTTAAATGTTGACAGACGAATAGATATCTCAGAAATATCATAAACAAACACGCCAACAAGTCGCACTGTTAGCTTTATACCATTTTATCGATAAATTTGTTCTTGATTTACAGTGCCCATAAAAGATAAATGCAGCCGTAACCTTGATCTACACGCATCTTGATAGTGGAAAATGTAGTCAAATAAAGGTGCGAAGGCGGATAGCGTACTCATATATTCCACGAAACATTTCAGCTTCGTAATAGATTATATATTCAATTTTGATTTTGAGCATCGGATATATTTTTTCCTTACAAACTGACGCATGTGAAACATTGTGTTTCCCACCTTACGTCGGATGTGCTGCAACGAAATCATTCTTCACTCGAATGCATCGGCACAAAAATCTTTTACCTGTACAAATATTATATACCTTTGGATATTATACGTGAATACACTACCTGCAGCATTGAGAATCTTAATTGAAATCGTGTGAAAGTTACGAGGTATAAAGTGGAAAAGTGATCTTCGATGCAAAAATATTTGACAAGCTGCTTGTCACTTGCAATCGGTTTAGTGACCGCAAAGAATACGTTTTGTAGTTAATCGTGATTTATTTCGCAATTAGCTGTAACGTGTCGGTTGATTTAGA
Organism: Bombyx mandarina; assembly: GCF_003987935.1. The sequence continues at coordinate 21,000 of NW_021011648.1, forward strand.
CGGATATTGTGGTGTCGCCGTCGCAGGTCCCGCATAGACTAGCCTCGATGGCCGCTATCTACATCGTGCGATCTCAGCGTGTTAATTACTTTCATTAAGGGCAATTGTCCTGCTCAGTCGGGCTGATCAGTCAGTTTGCCGCCGCCCGATATCTCTAGTCATTGCCGTTAGGCCACCATGATTAACGACTAGGCAGGCAGCAATTCGATTTGTAATTTATTAACGTACATTTTAAGAAACAAACCGCTATGAGTATCGTAGAATTGCGATGTACTATTCTCGTCTTTATGAATAAATGGTAAGACAACGTCAATCGGGACAGGTCGGTATAATGTATGTATATTTCTTGAAAAAAATTACGAAAATGCTATTAATTTGTATTTGTTATAAATAATAATATGTAAGTAATCAATCAAGTTTCGTTAATTCGAAACCTTAAAAATTGTAAATTAATAATTATAGGCAATTGACAATTAACGCTAAATATATACCATCATTATTTATTTCAAAAGTCTATACGAAGCCGCTACGATGACCGTACAAATCCAGGATAGCCAGTCTAGACCTATCAAGCTGTAGCGGGGTGTCCGACAGGTATGTTATATCTCCTAAAGTGTTCACTGTTGCATTTGAAGATGTCTTCAAGACGCTGAACTGGAAAACACGCGGAATCAACGTCAACGGAGAGTACATCTCGCACCTTCGATTAGACGATGACATAGCCATAATGTCGGAATCGCTGGAGGCCCTCAGTCGTATGCTCAACGATCTCAATGCTGCTTCCCGATGCGTGGGACTGCGGATGAACCTTGACAAGACGAAAGCCATGTTCAGTGATCAAATCGTCCAAGGTCAAGTTACCATCTCGAATGCAGCCATTGAAGAGGTAAAACTTTGTCTATCTTGGTTACCGGCGTGGCCGGGGTAACTTCAATACAGAGATTGAGAGACGCATACGACTGGGTTGGTCGGCATTTGGGAAATTCCGTGCAATCCTCACCTCGCAAATTCTTCAATGCCTGAAGTCAAAAGTCTTTAATCAGTGCGTTCTCCCCGCGATAACCTACGGCGGGGAAACCTGGACACTGACGGCAGGGCTGGCCCATAAGTTAAGAGTCGCACAGCGGGCGATGGAGAGAGCTATGCTCGGTATTTCTCTAAGGGACAAAATCCGGAACGAAGAAATTCGACGGAAAACCAAAGTCGACGACATAGCTCTCAAAGTTAGCAGGCTAAAGTGGCAATGGGCCAGTCACATCTGTCGAGTCAGCGACGCCAGGTGAGGGAGGAAAGTCCTCGAATGGAGGCCATGGATGGGTACCAGGAGCGTGGGGCGTCCTCCAACCAGGTGGTCCGACGACTTAGTGCGCGCAGCGGGAAGTCGTTGGATGCGGAAGACGGAAGACCGCATTCTGTGGAAAGCATTGGGGAAGGCCTATGTCCAGCAGTGGGCAGATAAAGGCTGATAATGACGATGATGATGATTATTTATTTCGGAGATAAACTTGGCACCTGCCAAGATGTCGAACTATAAGCAGACCCTTAAACTCTTGCGCATAAGGTACCGGACGTTTCCCATTTAAATAGCCCGCAAAAATTTCATGACAATAATTATGTATTGACTATAACTGTTTTCATTTAAAGAATACGCTGTGCGCGGTTTTTTTTTTTTTTTCAATAAAATTTTCTCAATTTCGAAGTCATATAATAAAATATAACAAACATACGAGTATGTTTTAGTGCAATTTAAACTATTAATAAAATTAATTTCGAATATTCGAATATCCACATGAATATCAAGAAATCTTTAGGCTAAGTCTAATTTATTTTAAAGTTTATTGATATCAGAGGGCAGTGGAACTCTTAAGCCGAACAGTAACCACAACCACACAGCTCTAGTGGCCTAAAGGATAGGACGCCATCATATTTGTGTCGAGCGATGCAATTGTGCCGGTGTTCAAATCCCGCAGGCACCAATATTGATGAAATACGTACTTAACTCGTGCTCACAAATGACTTACACGATGTGTAATAAAAAAAAAGTGTACTAAAATTTAAATATGCGTAATTATTATACAATTGAGACATGGACTTCAACTCTTAAGGTGGATTGTGGCATTAGCGTTTTGATATCCATGGGCTCCGGTACCCACTTAACAACAGATACACTGTGGGCTCGTTCATCCGTCTATAATATAAAACAGGTCCAAATAGAAAATAATTTGGAATTGAATTCTAGAAATTATGAAGCACAAGTCCTCTTGCTACCTTGCATAGCAGTCAAGCAGTACTTAAAGTGGGATTTTTTATTTTCCTCAGAGTATCTGGAGACAGGACCAGTTACGGGAAGTAGACTCTGCATGTGCCTTCGCAGCTTACAATGTCCCGTTTGGGATGAATTCTTAGCTTACTCCGAGCCAGGCTGAGAGCTTGTGAGATACCGGTATTTTGAATCCTCTCAGTAGAGCTTTCGCATGTAATCGAAAGCTAATTGGTAACTACGCAAAGAATCATGTAATTTCCTACTTACATAATTATTTATTAGTTCCCCCGAGGGGCTAGTATTATGTTGCCATTCATTGTTATCATGATATGGCAAATTTTTACTTACCCGATCTGAATGTGCTTGTACATATTAAAATTATACATACACCTACCATATATTTACTAGGATAAATAATATTATAATAATAATAAGGTTAAATAGAATATAATGAAGTTAGCATAGAATAAATAAGTTAAAGATAAGCAGCGGAACTGTTTATCGGTATTTCCGGTAAGCATACATAGCCACAGAGATATCTTACTAAATATGTACAAAATGCCCATAATGAAATCGCCATCAAACACCATGGTAAAATAAATGCGCGTTACTGTAATTATGAGTCATGACTCTGATAAAATAATTGATGTAAATATGCTTTTATAATTTCGACAAAAATGCCGACGCTCCAGTGGCGCAATTGGTTAGCGCACGGTACTTATAAGACAGTTTTCGTGAGCAATGCCGGGGTTGTGAGTTCGAGCCTCACCTGGAGCATATTTTTTGTACTTTTTTATTTTTAGTTTCTGATTACTTCCTTGTTTTGATCATATTAACAAGTATGACCTTTATGTTAATGATAGTTCAGGTAGTAATCACGATAAAATATAGTGTCAGCTTATCGATTAGAAACCGGGAGAAGTAACTATAAAAACAAAGCATGTTTAGAACTTGCTTACTGGTGGTAGGACCTCTTGATTACTGGTGGTAGGACCTCTTGATTACTGGCGGTAGGACCTCTTGTGAGTCCGCGCGGGTTGGTACCACCGTGAAGCAGTAATGCGTTTCGGATTTAAGGGTGGGGCAGACGTTGTAACTATACTGAGACTTTAGAACTTATATCTCAAGGTGGGTGGCGCCTTTACGTTGTGGATGTCTATGGGCTCCAGTAACCACTTAACACCAGGTGGACTGTGAGCTCGTCCACCCAGCCAAGCAATAAAAAAAAACCGTACGAATACAAAGTTCATTCATAATTATGTTTCCGTCTTTGTAAAGGAGTGTGGACATTATGTGATTATGAGATTATAGTTTTTATGCAAATACTTAATTTTACATTTGACCTTGAAGGCAGCCCAACTATACCCTGAATTATCTGGCGGTGCTCATGTGTGACTACGACCGCTTAGTTTGGCCCAACCATCTTCTATGTCTTTTAACGACACTAACAGGTACATTTATGCATGATGTTGCATTCATTTCTAATCATAATTTGCTACAGATCATAATATATAATTAGCGGTTTATATGAAACGCTGATGGCTAGAACAAGTAAAACCCGTACTTGCTGTAGCATCTCACTTAAATTCAATTCAGGGAAAATCAAATAAAACTTAGATGCATTAAAAGTTATTTATTCAACTAAATTGTTTTTGATTAACCTTCTTACTGTATTGCTGCAAATATACAAACAAGTGTACATTTTACCAAAATGTAGACTATTCAAACGTAAATCTTCATCAGATTAAATTACACATCACTAAAAGCTCAGTTTAGGCTGTTCTCGCAAAAGAATCCTTGGAACTGCCATAAAAAGACATTCCGTCACAAGAAACCACAGGTTCAGTAAATTACTAATGATTTCTTCGGTCACGATTTTTTACAATCGTCCCCTACATACATTTATAGACATCGACCCGACCGACCCGACACGCCGACCCCGAGTCGTGAGGAATGTAAATCGTTGACCGTGCGCGAACAACCCTCTGACATGATGATACCTTTCCACTTTTTTTTCGCGTCACCTACGCACGGGGAAATATTCTGGGCGAATGAGACAGCTTCCATTTATATTAACTGTGGTATGTAGATTGTGGGATACTACGTGCGTAGCTGATGACTCTCATAGCCCTATCGTTATGTGATCATTGCTCACCGTAACTTTGAAGAAAAAAACTTTTCGATTACAGTACACACGTCATGTTATGTCGAAAGGGTATGAGGTGGTGGTTTACAAATCAATTCTATAATATTTATTTGAATAGAACAACCAAGAGTTAAAAAAAAGTAATTTAAATTAAAGAAATAAAATAAATCAGAATAAAACTCAGTTGCAAAAAGTAAAAGTCGCTTTCGAAATATTATAAATAACGAATAAGAGTACATTATTGAAATAGTTCACTATGGTAAATCAAATAATTGTGTATTACAAACACTTAGATTACAAAACAAACAAATTTGCTAACCTATTAATGGCATAAAAATGCCTTTAAAAACTGCATTACTCATGCTAAGATAATCGTTAGCATAAAGCTACATCTATTTTGTACAAAGACAGCTTTTACGCGAATTTGTGTGATTCTTGGAGTATTGATTTCTTGTACAGTAATTTTTACCACAATTATTATTTAAATAAATCTTATCTATACTAATCTGTACTAATAATAAAAAGCTGAAGAGTTAGTTTGTTGGTTTGTTTGAACGCGCTAATCTCAGGAACTACTGCTCCGATTTGAAAAATTCTTTCAGTGTCAGATAGCTCATTTATTGAAGAAAGCTATAGGCTATAATCTCATGCTAAGACCAATACAAGCGCTGCACCAATAAAAAATGCTTCAAAATCAGGGTATTTTTCCTTTTTGAGAGCTTCCGCTGGAAACGGTTAAGGTTTCGCTAAAATAATGTATGACAAAATTTCGGTAGGCAGCGGCTTAGCTCTGCTCCTGGCATTGCTGAAGTCTATGGGCGACGGTAACCACTCACCATCAGGTGGGCCGTACGCTCGTCCGCCTACAACGGCAATAAAAAAAAATGATCCCCTTTAAAAGCTCTAAAAAAAGTGCGACAGCATATGTCTATATTTTAAGGTTGGCTCACTATAGCGTTTCTTATCCTAACCAAATTTGCTCTAAAATAAAGCATTATTTGTGAAGGTATTTGAAGATGATATTAATCTCTATCCAAATAAATACGTTATTCATTACAAGTACAGTCAAACCTGGATAAGTGAGAACTGGATAAGTGAGAAAACTCTATAAGTGAGAGTAATAGCCAGGACCCGTCATTTTTAGCTCCTAAAACCTCTATTAGCGAGAAACAGAAACCTCTGTAAGAGAGAGTCGTTTTTGCCTCATGGACCTCAGTGAGTGAGACTGCTACTTATCTATACCTCTATAAGCGACAGTCGAGTTTTATTTATTTATATTATTTAGGAGGAACAAATGACAAAACAAATTACAAATTTAGCATCTGCTATTTTATGACCCTATCTTAACTTTCGTGGAACTTCTTAACATTGTTTTTGTATTGTTTTCTCGTCAATATTGAACCTATTCTATTTCGTGGAACTAAATAACGTTGTTATTTATTCGATTTCTTTTCGAATGGACACGTGTCCCTGTGTACCGTCCTGTTTGTCTGACTTACTCAGTTTATCGTTAATCAATTGCGAAGGAAAGTTCTGTTCTGCATCATGTTAAAACGGAAAATCAAAGTACTGCCATTAAGTGATAAACTTAAAATAGTGAATGCATTTGAATCCGGGAAATCGCGAAATTAAATTCAGAGGGTGCATTAGCGAGAAACTCGGGTTAGTGAGAAACCTCTATAAGCGAGAATGAGATTGTGCTCCCTTGAACTCTCGCTTTTCCAGGTTTGACTGTATTTAATTTTAAACAAATTTCCCCTGACTTGATTTTAATGAGTGAGATACGCTATGAGTATTTTAATGAGTAATCGCAGTTTTAAAATAACATCGCAGCAAAATAATGATCAAGCGCGTTATGCTGATGTACAAGGCACCGGCCAGCCGGTGCGCGGCGGCACAGAATAAGAAGAATAACAAGAAAAACCCAAGATCACTTCAAGATAGGCTTTGAAAATTATAGATTTTTCTGAACTTCTCCAGGATCCCATCATCAGATCTTGATGATTACAGGACCATTCGGGAAGTCTTCGAACAAAAAAAAAATCCGAATCGGTTCAAGCATTCTCGAGAAATCGGTGAACATACAAAGATAAAAAATTGTGGTCGAATCGATAACTTCCTGTTTTGAAGTCGATTAAAAAGCCTGATTTTGGTACCTTAAATAGCAGTAACATTCTATTATTTAAAAATATTTTCACTTTCTACGTAAATAAATTCTTGGGTAAAATTTAGCGTTATGCTAAAGTAACTATTCTACGCGAATTCGCGGGCAAAAGCTTGTCTTAAAATAAACTGAGTGCGTATGCACGTAAGAAGCTATAATACATCTTTGGTCTAACTGAATGATTTACCAACTTTACCAACTTAGCAAACATATTTATTTATTGATATACAGTTTTACTTGTTAGTATTACTTACGTAAATATACCCACATATCTTGGTGGGGAATCTTTATAGTGAAATAAAATCATGTGTAACGTACACAATACAAGGATCTGTTTACAAAGTCACCAAAACAAATTATTATTTATGTTCATAAATGATCGTATTAAATTATAATTACGTATAATACATTAGTGCTAATTCCAATTTCAGTTTTGCAATTCATAAACTGTATCTTGAATGTTTGAGACCTGTGATGTCGATAAATGTTTATTTGTTTCTTAAATCTTTTATTAGTAGAACAATTGCAGTTAAACTAAACATAATTATAATAGAGCAGATACAAAATACAATAAGAATGCTATACAATTGATTCGATCTCTTACGTGCGTGTATTTTGATTTTAAATTGACATACGGATAGAAAGCAAACATGCACACAGATAGAAAGGCAATAAAGATAAAGTCTCTGGTTGGATATCATTATGATCAGCAATAATGTAGTCCACCGAGGCCGTAAAATATCTGCTTTGGGAAACAAAGATAACGCATTTATTGTGCATTTGTTGTTCGTTTTCGTATTTCGAATTACGATTGTTATACGAATTACGGATCAGAAGCTAATATATTGGTCGAGTATTATTTCGTGTAAATTTAGCAATGAACTAAGTTAGTGCTCAAAATCACCTAGTTGTGTACATGTAATTAACTAGATACTGGCTAACCGTAAAACCTTTTTATGGATATAAAAATAAAACTGTGATTCCCACATATTGCTCTCAATTGTATAAGACTCATTGGTGAATTTGTAAGGTACCATAAGCCTTAAAGGTTTTTACGACACTTGATTTTGGAAACTAAACTTGTTTGTGGTCCATAATTTAAAAATGTATTTGCACTCGATTTTTTTTAACTAATAAACTTAAAATTCCAATATTTTACTTAATACAGAGATCACATTTTAAAAATAAGTTCCTATTTATATATATAATAAATACTTCTTACTTTAGAAATAATTATTATTTGACACTTTAAGAAAAGAAATAATAACATTTAAATCCTTGGGAGTTTAATTTATTTCGAAAGGTAAACATCTTAAATAATAATATAAAGGTTGAAGGTTAAGCTACGAATTAAAAGAGAAGTAGCTCTTTGGTATTTTGTATTAAAAATGGCATATTATGAAGTTAACAACTATAAATTATTTACTTAATGTAATAATAGCACTTCTCCAGAAAGAGCCCTTTTCGACTTTTTATTTTACGCTTATTTTTTTATCTTTATAATTTAAATAAAATATTATTATACTTTTATTTTGTACCAATAAAAACCATCCTGTTTTATAGATTGAGAAAAAAGCCAGTGTTCACCCAGTAGACAGAATTCGACCACAACCACCGACACCTCAATATTTAGATCTATTTTATATAATTCCTTTTTTCGTTGGTTTTATTGTAATTTTTTCTTGTAGCAGGTGGTGAAAATCCTTTCCATCTTTTCCTAATCATTAACACTAAGAAAAGTTGCTAATAAAAAAAAGGAAATTGACAAATACAGGAGAAAAAGGCGCGAATCAGTTTTCTCTTTGTTTATTTAGATACATATTGATCACACAAGACGCTCAACTGGCCATGTTTGTATCACCGGTTCTTCTTAGAACTGTGGTTCTTTTTTGGACCGGTGATAAATTTATTATATTTTGACACGATACAATTTGATACGAACGAGATTCATGATAACATCGTTTAAAAAAAAAGGATCCCGAAAATTTTATAAATTTGCGTAATTACAGGCGGTAAAGCACATTAGGCTTACACGGGTCACTATCTCGACTATTTCCGCCGCGAAGCAGTCGTGTGTTTCGGCTTATAGAGTGTGATAACCATTATCTTTTGTCGTTATATATTATTATCAAATTAACAGTTCGATCTCATGGCGCAAGTCGGATAGCTGCATTCACGTTGTAGTAAATTTGGTCTCCGATAACCACATAACACCAGTCGGGCCATGAACTCGTTCACCCATCTACGCTACCAAAAAAAGGCGTAATTTGGTTGGAACTAAATTATTTTAGATTTTACCACCCAAATCTCCGTTTAGACTGGTAAAAACAGTTTGTCACGAAAAATACATTCTAGGCCTAGTAATTAATGTTCTAATATGATAATAAGAAAACTCGGGTCAGCGAACCTTAGTTACATTTGATCTACTACTCTATCACCATCCCATCACACGTCCGTAGTAGTTACTATCTGTAGTATTACTAGAGGTAATGTGCTCGCTACGTTAAGGTACTTTGCCTTCGGAAGCATCATACACTCGGTATGTCATATTGTAGTTCCAATTTTAAATTATATTTGTGATGACGCGGTTTTGCGTCCTTCGTATGCGAGTGATACCAGTCCCGAAGCTGGGACACTTTTTTAAGACACCTAATAAACACCGAGCTTTATTTTCTCTATTTTGCTGAAAGCTAAATCAGCTCACAATTAAAAACATATTAGCAAAACTCTTTACTTTCTGCTAATTAAATTTACGATCACTATGGTTCACTAAAAAATTAAAATTGTCTTTAATATCTGAATTAGGCCTGATTTTTTTTTCTTTCCATTAACACTTCCTAGACATGATATAAACAGATTGATAGATAATCGATATAAAACGAGCGAGTACAAAAAAAAATCTTAACGAATTAAAATTCCTCTGTAAGTAGTCGCCAAGACAATCGAGACGGAAAGATAAGACCGAGACAACTGTGTTTAGCATTGATTCGGGAGCACCGTCGATCACGAAGTGGTCTGCTTTCGTCACTCGCGGACGGTAGTCGATCAATTTCATAAACAACAGCCTAACGGAACCTCACTATAATTCACAGAATGACCCCGAGCGTATACCATAACGCTTAGGCACGATTTAATCGTTTTAATATACAGGATGTAGGGACTGTTCTTACCACTGATTTTTAACTTATCCCAATGTAACCATATTTAGAATTAAATTATGCTAGGATACAACGTACTTACTACAGTGCGGACGCGGATTTCAGACATGTATTAGTAGTAAATCTTGGGTCTTGGTTTGCTAGTGGCCATTTGGCCATTATAACCCAATGGCTTATGTCCGATTATTTTCTTAATATCTTCCCTCAATAATTTAAAGAGCAAATAAACCAAATATATGAAAACCTGAGAGTGACTCAAATGAAGCTTAACCATGAAGAAGCAGCAGTTTGGCTGTGTCTCTGGCATCGTCGATATTCCTGCCTTGGACATAACCTGGATCTGATGGACTGTAAGCTCGCCTGCTATTGTCGTTAACAAAATAATCTAACGCAACACACGAGCTGAGATCTGTTACGAAAATTAATCAATTATCACTAACGAATCTCTCATTTTAAGCACTCTTCAAGGTTAGTATTTTCGCTAAATAAAGTTTTTCTATATAGGTACGTTAATTACTATTAATAAATCCAGTCTCAAGTCAAAGCACAACAAACAACAAAGAAATCATAATGTGAATTAAGGATATAAAATAAAAAAATATGTCACGAGATTATCACGAGATGAAAGAAATATGTATTAATAGATGCCATGAATAATGCAGTTAGTGAACTAAAAATGTAACCGGATAACTGTAATTACTTTTCTTTTTGGCACAGTTTATAGCTGTCACAATAGAGCGCAGTGCTGACAGTGGTCAGCGCGCGGGCGCAGATTGTATCTGTCAAACAGGAGCATTTGTTTTTGACGCATGACGCACATCGCCGCTACCGGCCACAGCCTCTCACCCGCCTCCCTGCGTCCACACTCGCCTATCACTACGCTCACATCTCGAACAACCCACTATTTTTCTTACCACTTTCTAACGGCGACACGTGCGTTTCAATTTGCATAAGTATTTAGGTAATTATTCGCATCTCAGCTTTATTCATAAGTAGTAGGATGATTGACAATTGTCGCAAATCATTCGTGCATGTCAGATTACCCTTTTGAATTTGAACAAAAAAGGATAGAAAGTTGTTCGATCAGATGCGAGCCGAGTGGGTGGGCTGGTGCCAGCTCGTCAATTGTTCACTTTCATATAATCAAATACGTCATTTTCTAATGCTTACTTAATCATAAATAGACTAAATCACAAAAGAAAAAGAATGAAACTCATATAACGCAGGAAAGATCAACGACACTAACCAAATTCTTCTAATGAACTAATGAAATTAATCTTTTTTTTAGGAATAAAGTGATACCATGTGCATACGAAATGTCAGTTAGAATCCTAAACATTAATCAAGTAGCATGTACGGTAACGTGATTTGTCGCAACGAGTGTATACATTATCGCTTCGCAGAGAGTAAGATCAGTCACAAGCACTTATTGTTAATATAAACATAATTTATTATTGTACATAGAAATGTCTCACACCCAATGGCGAGTACTTATGTTAGTTTTAATGGTGACAAATGATAACCAAGAAATGTGCTTTAAATTCAGTAAAGCGTTTGTATAGACAGAAGCAAGTGACATTTACAACTTAACAACGTGTGGGCCGTTTCACGTTCTCTACTTAATGCACTCAAATTTATTGTTATAATTATCTGGCATAATGTTCATAAGTTCTTAGGCCTACCGTGACTGGAAACATATTAATATTATATTATAGATTATAGTATCGTCTCATATGAGTAAAAGTACTTTGATTTCATATAAGTACCCAAAAAAAACTGTTTTCCTATTAATTATTTTCTAAGACAGTAAATCTGATCCACACTACTCGAAGTACACTTTTTCATTGAATGTACTCGGATACCACTTTCGTGGGAAACTATGTCGGAAGTGACAAAAACAACTTTGCAGGTATTCAACCCGTTTGGATAGGTTGTATATAATCCAAAAAATGAAATACAAATCCACAAACTTTAATATTTGTACCAATGGGTACGGATAGCTAAAATTGATGTCATCAAATCCGTTGAGGTAAAATAAATTATACAATAAAGTAAAACAAAGTTCTGCATTCGGAGCGAATTTAAAATGACTAATAAGACATGTTTTTTTTTTATTTATAGTATATATAAGAGTATTTAATTTTGTAGCTATTGAGATATATGATGTTTTTACAATAGCTACACAATACATTAACTTAATGTTTATAAGAACAACGAATATTTTCAATAAAAAGACAGTATGTTTTTTAAGAAGAAAAGTTTTCCAGTTTTCCAGTTTCACCAAGACAAGAGGTTCGTAAGGAAATGTCTTGGGTTTAGGGTGGGACTGGTGCGTGAACCGGAGTCGGGGAGTAGTCAACGGCGGCAACGATGAGGCGATTATCATGAGGCATGGCCTTATCGAGGTACCGTTCCGACGCTGACTTCAGGTGTTTCCTGATTGATTCAAGACCGAGATCATCGCGTAAGTCGGATCGGTCGGTCGAGGTCTGGGGGGTGTCTATGTGGGTGCGGGCCGCATGAGCGAAAAGCACACTCGCATCTGACATAATTGGCCGTATGCAAGCTTTGTAAAGTGTCACCTTGTTCCGTAGGAGCATTTTACTCCGCTTACAAATCATGGGAAAAAGATGGTTGGATGGAGGGACGGTATTTCAGAGCTCCTTGGCTCTGAAACATCCCAAGACCATACCACATTACCTACACAGATTAACAAATAGATATACATTCGAGAATTAAATGATGATTTTTCAACAAACTTGCACTCTTAATATTCTTTTCAAATTAAAACGCATTCATAATAAACGGCCAGTTTAAATAGTTCAAAAAGTCCAGCCACTCGTAATCCGATATTATTGATTCCTGAGTGTTTAATGAATACGGAGCACATTTGACGATTTCTCACGATGCGTTTGGGAACGACCATTTTTTTTTCTCCGATTCATTTCTCTCGGCAAACAATTGATCACAAGTTTCCGAGGGTTGGCATTATGTCGGATCTCTACAATGACCGGTGTGTATTGGTGTCTTAGGATATTTTCTATGCCAACTTTATTTGACATTAAATAAAAATCCACAAGCATTTTGATTTAAATTACGTGTTTCTTTTGTTACATATTTTTACATATTTTTTGTAGTGGAAGCAAATGCGTGGAGCCTTACTGACGGTGAGTTGTCACGATTCCTCAGGGCCATCAGAAATACAGCTTAACTAATAACTACTTTTTCAACCCTCGTTTGAAGAAGTACGTATAACACCGTACAGAACAGAGCTTAGAGGAAAGTTCGATTCAGTATCGGATGGTATATGGTAAGTTTTTATTTATTTATTCCTAAGGTGAGTGGACGAGCTCACAGCCCACCTGGTGTTAAGTGCTTACTCGAGCCCATAGACATCTACAACGTAAATGCGCCACCCACTTTGAGATATAAGTTCTAAGGTCTCAGTATAGTTACAACGGCTGCCCCACCCTTCAAACCGTAACGCATTAATGCTTCACGGCAGAAATAGGCGGAAAAAGGGTGGTGGTATCTACCCGTAAGTACGTATAATACCGTACGAAACAGAGCTTAGAGGAAAGTTCGCTTCAGTAATGTATGGTATATGGTATGTAGCGAAAATTAGCTGTTTTACGTATATTTGCATTTTAAAACAGGAACTGGGCCAATATGCGTATGTGCGACTGTACGCCTGGTTCCCATGTGCGCACCCCGTTCCGTCCGCGTGAATACAACTTGTTGTCGTGAACTAGTTCCTGCACTCCAGACGACTCTCGTGTCGCAACCTGCCAAATTGCTTCCTCAATTACTTTTGTAGTAATACTAAAATATTCCGCATCCCAAGGCTTCCGCATAAAATTATCTTACGTTACAATAGATTTGTTGTTACATATTCAATGAGAACTTTTGATAGAATTTTAATAACAACTTTTATATGCACAGTTACTAATTTGCATGTTTTTTTTTATAACGTTTTTCTTATTCATATTAACGTTTTGAATTACTTTTTTAAAGATTATTTTCGAACTAACATTCCGCCCGCAGCTTCACTCACATGAACAACATTTTAGAAGTACGATACGGACAGATATCCGTGCTCAGCAGTGGTATTAAATGTAACTATTTTTTTTTTCAGGAATTAAACTACATATATCCATACTGTATTACGTTAAAATCAGACAATTTGTTTCAATATGAAAACGTACAAACAAAGAGTTACTTTCGTATTAATTTATGATTGTGTTAAAATCATAACATCATATTTGTTAAAACTATAAATTAATATTGTAATAGCATTTGTTATGCAATAATATACAGACACGCATTCTAGTGTTTTTTCATACATATTTGTATTCAATTTGAGTTATACTTTAAAAAAAATTTATTAGAATGTTACAATTACGGCTTTGGGATTACACACATTGTGGTAATTATTCCGAAATTCATGTGATAAAAGAAGGAACGGAAGCAGGTACCTGTCTCGTGAGAACTCACAGCGGATGTCGCAAAAGGTGCCCCGTTTTTTACAAGTGTAACACATACGAATGTGTAAACGAAAATCAAGGATGATTCCGGCTCCTGTTTCACCAGTGATTTTTTCTGAACTAAATAATGTGTGATAAAGGGAAGAGTAAAGTAAAAAATGAACTCAATTTAAATAAACAAATAGTATAGAACGTTACTATAAAATACATTCTTAAGCTTATTTAATGTGCTATCTTCATATTTTAACCATTATATTATTATGACACTGACGATTGACCTAGATTTGTCTCATCCAAACATCGAAGACTTTTAATTAGAAGAATTTCAATTTGTGTTTCTATGGTACCTATATTACGCGTCATAACTGAGCCAAGCAAGTTATATCTACCACCATTTGGTAAGTATTTCTGCTGGAAAAGAGTAATGTATTACAGTTTGACGATCCGAATCATCCGTTGCACTAAAATAAAATAATCTCTGATCTCGGCATTCACTTTATTTTGTCTATAGGCAATGATCAACACTTCATACCGAGTTGCTGTGCGCTGATTCTCGCATCTAAAGCAATAAATACTAAACGTTCATAAAACAAATAACGAAACAAGAATTAGGTATATTTCATAAATATGTTTTCGCAGTCATAAAAATTACACCTGCTTACAAAGACACAGCAAATAAGAACAAAAAAAAGGAAGACTATTTTTTGATGGGTTACATTGAATGCATACTTTAAATTCAAAGTACAAATACCCATTACACTTGTGAGCTACATACAACCTTTCCCACAGCATTAGATTTATCTGTGCAGCATCATCGAACGTTACCGGCACTCAGACAGTCCGCTTTATTCTATTAAAACTTGAGATAGATCACTGCCCGCGGAGCTATTATCTATATCATAATAAGGCATTAACTCTAGAAAAGTAATCTATCATT
Organism: Bombyx mandarina; assembly: GCF_003987935.1. The sequence goes on from NW_021011648.1 coordinate 36,152, forward strand.
TGAAATTAATATGATCAGTGATCGGCGTGTCTCGGTGCGGCGCAGCGTGGCAGCGATATCTGCATAGCCGGCCGGAACGACGGTTAATCAGGTGGGCCGTTATGTTACATTGTGCTCGCCTCGAGCCCAAACCCGAGAGAACAGGTTGACTTCAATGACAAAGCAGCAGATTCCGACGTCCGCAATCCGCGTCTGCGAGCCTCATATTATAAATGGTTCGTCGAAATAATCCGTTGGAACGTGTCACTTCGGCGCCCACCAACGTAGGCTCGTACACTTCCATCCTTAATGATACAAAACAGAAAAACAATTCGTAAAAAATATCTACTAATAGTGAGCATTCGGTTTCCGCGTGCAGCTTTGACCCTCTCGTGATTGATGGATAGACTTTTATTTCTAGGTTATACACATAATCGAAGACCATGATTTACAATATTTAACAATGTTACCATATTTTGTTTTTATTTATTATTAATTTAAGTTTTTCAAAAATCTAATTGATAGTTATACATTGTCATGAACTATTACTATCTAGCATAGCATATAATAAACGTAACCCAAAGACGTTTATAGAAATAATAAAAATATCTCGTAACTTAAACAAGCGTGCGTTGGTGCACGCCGAGATCCACAATGGCTGAACCAATTTAGATGTGGTTTTTAATTATCTATCAACTCTGAGCTTGGCTTAATAATGTAATTCGTTTCATTGAAATGGTTTGAAAGGTATTCAAACATAGCAACCTACCTAACCGAGATAAAATTGTCAACTTATGATTAGCGTAGGGAGCTTGGATATTTATAGTACATTAAAATACGTACATGTTTAAACATATGAAATCGTCACCGTAAACAAGATCTGTTCCTGACAGATATAATATTTCAACAAACGACAAGAAAAAAATATATGGGTGTATCGGTTTTGGGAAGCGCAAAAATGATCCTGTTTCTTTCTTTATTTCATTAGTTATTGTTGTAACAATAGGAAAATAGAATTTGAGAAGACAAAAATGAAATAATAAACACCTTTGTGAGGCTTAAGTAATAACCGTAAAATACAAACAATTGAATTTAACTAGAAACAAGGAGTGGTGCGCCACCTGCGCCACAGCCGCTGCAACCACAAAGCTGGTGCATGCTGTCTATGTTAGTACTGGTGCCGGAACAATACACGAAAGGCAAGAATCGCTATTGTTAGCTGCAGCACGTGTTGCAAAGATTGTAAGCATAGTATCTCACGGTACCAGCTGATTTAAATTACTTTATAGACAATTTCCTTAAACGTGACGCTACAACGTAGACTGCTCGACGCACTGCCGCATGCGGTCCTCGTGTTAAAATATCCTTTTATTTTACCTATGCTGATAGCCTTGAAAGGCTATTTCAGCTTCAGCCTAACGTGTAGGTGAGTTCACGGGGCTCAAATCAGAGTGTTGCTAACACTGGCCCTAGCAAGAGCAGTGCTTCGCAGAATCTACCACCGGATCGGATACGCGACCCAGAAGATCCGGCGAGAAACTCAGTGGGCTGTGTCTATGGGTTAATTAACGCTCGTCGAGCCCTTCGTCGCAAGCGACGGGTTCGACGAGGACGGTGACCGGTGCTTGTGGTACCTAAAAGCACCGTTAATGGATCGGGGAAATGTCCAATGAATACGACTGTAAGGTAGAAACTATTATTTTATTGAAATTTACAGATTAGTATAGAGTATTTTTGGAACTAATCTAGAATTTCTTCTTATTTTCCTTTATCCTACTTTATTAAAATACGATTACAATTATTGTCTTCTACTTTTATCAGTTAAAAAACCCTGAACTTTTAAATGAAACAATTCCCTATATAAATTATTTGATAATCAAACCACCTGCAGTATGCAGGCAGGTACGTAGTAAATCACCATTATGGGCCTTATTCAAAATGATAGCCGCGTCAAAGTAGACCATTTCATAATTTATACGGTTCATAACCTCCATCATGGCGGACCAAAATAGAAATCATCTCAACATCACAGCTGGTGCGAGAGACCCAAAGATCCTAAAACCGATTACACACTATTATGAAATATAATGCTTGTAACGCCTCACTAAAAGGGTTAGTTCGTGCGGCGGAAATTGATTTAAATAACCCTATTAATAACTTGAAATTATAAATTTTATAAGAGTTCTGTTTTTTACAATCATACTTCTGTAAAAACTAGATTATAGGCGTATATTTGTTTTAGATTTATATCATAGATTTATGGACTAGTTAATTATAGTAGTTAGAGCCCACTGTCTATTTGTTATTAAATAAATCTAATATTTGAATGAATCTAATTGAGAAAATCTTAGTTTATTATTTAGTTTTAATCAAAAAACTATAATCGGTTTAATGGGTTTAAATGGTGTAAACGGAAATTTACATCAGCTGAGTATAAATACTGGTATTTTTCATATGCTCATGTTCACACTTCGTGAAGCTGGAACATAACGCGAAGACATCCGCCCCATGTTCCCTCGAGTCCGTTGACCCCGCGCTGCAGTGGATTTGTTTTACATTGCGTAAAAAAATGTAGGCACCTGTTTTTAGTACTAACATTTTTTATTTTTTTTTATTGCCTTGGTATGTTGACGAGCTCACAGCCCACCTGCTGTTAAGTGGTTACTGGAACCCATAGACATCTACAACGTAAATGCGCCACACACCTTGAGATATAAGTTCTAAGGTCTCAGTAAAGTTACGACGGCTGCCCCACCCTTCAAACCGAAACGCATTACTGCTTCACGGCAGAAATTGGTGGGGTGGTGGTACCTACCCGTGCGGACTCACAAGAGGTCCTACCACCAGTAAAATATACCACATGTCAAATATACCACAAACACTACCATTTGTGTGTTTCTAATACATTGTGCATTTTCGGGCTTTTTCCACTTACCTTTTAGCTAGTAGCCTAAGGACTATTTATTCCAGCTACGTCCGGACGGCTAAGTGAACGCACGGGCTCAATCTGAGATCATTTGCTAACACTAGCCCTAACTAAGAAATGCTTTTCAAAATTTACCACTGGATCGGAATCACGATTAACTGAGAAAATCCGGCGAGAAACTCAGTAGCTTGTGTCTATGGGTTAGTTCGCTCATAGAACTCTTCGTTCTAATGACGAGTTCAAAGAAGACGGTGATCGGTGCTTGAAGGGTCACCGATAGTGGATCCGGGGGATCTGACAAGACATGTTTCAGGCAACGGCGGCTTTGCGTTGCCCCGTCGCCTGGGTATGATTATTACCGGCGGCCGTGATTAGTGGGTTATCGTATCGCGCCGCTTTGCAATGTAGCGTTCTGACGCTACCTTAAGATACTTAAGTGTCGGTTTAATATTTAGATGGTCGTGAAGCTGTGCTTTTTTTGAGGCTAATATTGATGCGCCACTTTCGGAACTACTGTCCTAAAGTGATGGCCGTAATCTGGAGCTTACTATGCATGAACGACATCTTCCTACTTGAGTAGTAGACAGTCGTATCATCCGCGAAAAAAGATAATTGGGTCACCTGCGACCGGGAAGTATCGTTAATGCATAGGCTAAAAAGCAGTGGGGAGAGAGCGGAGCCTTGCGGGACTCCGGCCGAGATTTGTCCCGAAAGAGAGCGAGTTCCCTCGACTCAATAACGGAACGAACGGTTCAACAAGAAGTCACTTATGATGAGCACGACTCTGTTTGGCACGCCTATGTTGTACAGTTTAATTATCAAACCGCTATGCCACCTTTTGTCGAACGCCTTCGCGATATCGAAGAAAAGGGCTCCCATGAGGCAGATCTGCCTTTATTTCGTCCTACTAAGCTGTGCTCCGTGAGGCGGTGCACTTGCTACATGCACGAGTGTTTCGTGCAGAATCCGAATTGTTCGTCGATTAGGTTGCCTTTCGAAGTGATGAAGTCCCAGAGGCGATTGCGTAATAGCCGTTCGTATAGCTTGCCCAGCACTGGGAGGGGGCTAATCGAGCGGTAGTTGCCACGAGAAGTAATTGTGGCCTAAAGCTCCTTTAGTTTCACATGTCTTCCACGGCAATGAAAAGCATCGTTTTAATATAAAATGCTTTTGTGGATGGAAAATGGAAGTTTTTTGAAACAGGTTTTTTTATCACAACGATAGTGTATCTGTACAATTAAGGGCTTTTGAGACCGTGTCTGAAACGAAGATAGATGATGTAAATGGAATAAATCCTTTAGATTTAGCATTATGTCTACAGTCTGAGGCACACGTGGATTTTTTTAAACAAATGTAGTAGTGCGTTTTACTTTACGCCTGAAGAGTATGTTTGTCTAATAATACTCAGAGTAGGATTTAAACGATATGAAATTTTAAATTATTTTTGAAATAGATAGCCTCTTAATTTAGGTTTAGATAAGAGAGTTCTACACTGGAGTGCCACCACTGCAGTGGCTGCGACAAGGACACGGCAGAGCAGACGCTCGCGTAGGTTACGCACACACGCTTTCGTGGATCAGTGCCGTGTTCTCGCCGCTAATGGTCACTGATCATTGTTGTGGCTACAACGCTCGGCAGCGACGAGTCCTGGCAGGCGATGCCCGACTTCTGTGAATACACCGTTTCGCAGAAGGATCTAGGAGTCGGAAGATGGTATTTTTCCAACTCTGACCCCTGTGAGGAGGCAGTCTCCTCCCGATGATAATCACGGGGAGACCTGAGGAAGTTGAGGCTGCGCCGCAGGCTAGAGTTTGGCGTCGTTGGTCGTCGACGACGGCTTCGACGACCCGTCGGTCGAGTATCCTCGGGGACGCGCTGCGAGACTGGTTGTAACGTGTTTCCCAAGTTTTGAAGTCGTCGTGGCCTAAAGGATAAGACGTCCGGTGCATTCATATCTAGTGATGCAACGGTGTCCAAATCCCGCAGGCGGGTCCCAATTTTTCTAATGAAATACATAACAAATGTTCACGATTGACTTCCACTGTGAAGGAACAACATCGTGTAATAAAAATCAAACCCGCAAAATTATAATTTGGACAATTACTGGAGGTAGGACCTCATGTGAGTCCGCACGGGTAGGTATCATCACCACGTGAAGCAGTAATGCGTTTCGGTTTGAAGGGTGGGGCAGCCGTTATAACTATACTGAGACCTTAAAACTTCGAGCCCCCTAGGCGCAGAAACCTCATTCATGAGGTTCAGCCCCCTGTCCGAAAAAAAGTATACAAAAGTTCTCGTTAATGTACATAATAACGCAATACTTAGGTTATTAAACGACATAGTGCATAATATCTAGTTAATCTCTCTATTCGTTATGATGATTCAGATAATAACTTGTAACTTAGCCTACGATATGTTTACGTAAAGCTAATTGATTTATATTTCTAATATATGTACACAACATGTCTATAAAACATTCTGACGTTCAGCTACTGCGATATGTAAATTAAAATTAATTGGTCAATGACCCAAATCGTAGTCCGTAATGATTAGGTTGCTGTAAAAAGTTTAATTTAGAAAACACTGTGTCGGCGGTCAATTACTGACCCAGCGGGCGTTATCCTGGTTGTGGTGGAACAGATGGTGTTTTTTTTATTTTATCGGCGGCGGTTATGGGGCGCCGAGAGACGAAACTGACGCGGGGGTGCGCCCTAAAACCGTATAATTACACGTTGTAGTTGCGCGCGAGCCTACACGCACAATGGGACTAAACGAGTGTTTACTTTGATATGCCGACTGCAGCGGTTATCCACGTGCGGTCACCAACCCGTTCTCGTATTAAGCTAATCAAAAGGAGCCCACTCGTTTTACGGTTGTTTATACAACAAAAAATTCCTACACGTTGCAGATTTACAAGGAATCCAGTTAAATGCTCGTCACGGAGCCCTGTTACCTGTAACAGCCTACATACCTTTTTGTAAACAAACATATTATGTGCCTTCAATTCAGGTTAGTGATACGGATTAATTATACTTACGAGGAGTGACTGACGCACCGAGTGTCGTGTTGTTACAATCTATGTCATCTGTTTGTCTATAAAATGTACAGTTATACCATACAAATGCCAAGGGCTACATCGATCAAGCTAGTGTTGTCGCAAGTGATTCTTAATCGACAGTCGTAGTCGAAAGTTGAGTAGCAACGTCGTGATGCTGAACTTAGCCTCCTTCTACGTACCGGTACACGCGAAGCATGTTGTGAAAAAAAGCTTTCGTCTTTCGGTTCGATAACGACTGCGACATCGCATAAAAACAAATTATTAATCTTCGAATCGTGACTAACGTTTTGGGTTCATCGTTTACACGAGCGGAGCTTGAAAGCCAGATTAATAGTTGGCAATTCGCAAGCTTCGAACTAAGCGCACCAGCTACAGGGAGCTTACGTCGTGTATCCGCCGCCCGCCTTGCGCGGTGATTGTCGATCATAGTCCTGCCATCAAAAAATTTTCATTGCATCTATACTTTGAACGTTTCCAATCAAAGGTTCCTTTATTGTGCATAATATTTTAAGCCTTTCGTTTATCTAGACTGTATTCATTTTAGCATTTCGAAACTGCGTGAAGTTGATTTTATTTTTCTACAGTAAATAAACAAATAAGCTCAAAGCCTTTGGGTCGGTGTTATCGGAGTCAGGGTGTGCAACAATGTTAATGCCAAAGAAATCTAACTTCTATTATAATGACGCTGTCAGTTCAAATCGGGATGCCTCTAAACTTTGTAAATTTCTAAGATGGTGTCGACCCACAAAACAATTGAACGTCATGTTTACAAATTACATCAATCTTCAATGAAAGTAAGAATATTTTAAACTAGCGGACCGCCCCGGCTTCGCTTGGGAAGTAGCGCACCCGATGTAAAGAATTTTAGGTAATTTTGTTACACATTGGGTTACATTATTAGTTTCTGTGAGGATCCCAAATTTTTTTTTAAATATAATAAATATAGCCTATGTCACCCGGGGATAGCGTAGCTTTCCAACGGTGAAAGATTTTTTTAAATCGATTCAGTAGTTTCGGAGCCTATTCAATACAAACAAACAAACAAATCTTTCCTCTTTATAATATTATACTAGCGGACCGCCCCGGCTTCGCTTGGGAAGTAGCGCACCCGATGTAAAGAATTTTAGGTAATTTTGTTACACATTGGGTTACATTATTAGAGTTTCTGTGAGGATCCCAACTTTTTTTTTAAATATAAATAATATAGCCTATGTCACCCGGGGATAGCGTAGCTTTCCAACAGTGAAAGATTTTTTTAAATCGATTCAGTAGTTTCGGAGCCTATTCAATACAAACAAACAAACAAATCTTTCCTCTTTATAATATTATATAAGTATAGATGAAAGAGTGTGCCAATGCTAGTTTTACGCGGAATATATATTTATTTCGAAAACGATTTCAGTTAATAAAATTCATAACTTAAAGTCAACCTCATTGGAATGTTTCATAGACATTAAAAAGTTTTTTTTAAGTTTTGCAGTCAAAAATCTTCATGTAACATTTTTTTTATTGCCCTTCTAGGCAGACGAGTATACGGCCCACCTGATGGTGAGTGGTGACCATCGCCCATGGACATAAGCAATGCCAGGGGTAGAGCCAAGCCGCTGCCTACCGCATACATCTTTTATTTCGTAAACTTGATTCTGGCTAAATTTCTACTGGTAAACTAAATCTAAAATAATGATGTGAACGTTAAATATACGAGTACTAAAACCTCATAGCTCGAGATAACAATACGAAGCAGGTGCTTCAAAACGCACACCGTGCGCTTAATAAATAGATGATGATTGTTCCGAAACACCGATGATTCTACTTAACACCTTGATAGATCGTTTTGACGGACCGGATAGTTTACAATACTAATGAAACATAATAACTGTCGATAAGTATCATAAACTGAACATAATGGAATTAATCACGGGCTATCAACGCTTAACGGACGAGTCCGTGGATACATCGAATCTTCTCGTGATTTATAATTCACCTGCCATGACCCTGCCACCGCTTCTCTAGTTATCTCTAATTTTCATATTAAATATGGAAAAAAAATGCAAGTGGCTCTTCAATTCTTTTGAAATTAATTTAAATTTCAAAGATTTTTAATACACTCAAAAATGTCTTGGGATTTCTGTTCATTCTGTTTATTAATTCTGGTGAGCTTATGTGTTGGTGCAAACCCAATCGGTTTCATTATGCCCGTAAGATCAAAGACCTAATAACCAATGATAACATTAACATTGACCCGTAGATACGGCTGTGGCAATATTTCATGACACAGCGTTCGTTGCACAACTTATTAATCCGGTTCAATACAAGAAGTTGCGGTAAGCATTCTCTTTATTAAAAGTTTATTGTTTTACATTTGATATTGCGACATGCGTTATTGAATACGTCTGAATGTAGTCTAAGCGAGATAATGATAGATAATACGGCACAATGAAGCACGCGCCGCTCCGTGCACCGGTTCGTTAGTGGTAATGTTGAGTCATGGACCCAAAGATCACCTGACGCGCCTTAGACTGCGCGCTATAACGCGCTCGCTGGCTGCCTCTCTTCCTATCTGAGCCCACTGAGTTTCTCGCCGGATCTTATCAGTGGGTCGCGTTTACGATCCGGTGGTAGATTCTGCGAAGCACTGCTCTTGCTAGGGTCAGTGTTAGCATCACTCCGGCTTGAGCCCCGTGAGCTCACCTAGATAAGGTTACTAGATAAGGTTACGCTGAAATAGCCCCTAAAGGCTATCAGCTTAGGTAGGAAAAAAAAACTGTCTGATACAGCTACGTCGTTGTGTACGCACGGCGCCCGGCCAATCTAGTGATAACCTTTACCCGAACCTATAAAGTGCCTAGGTTCAATTATGACGCAGAAGTCGCTATTCCATTGGAGTTACTGCTAGCTTACACTTCAAACCTGTAATGGTTTTACACTAGGGGCTATAGTAGCCACGGAAACATAATTTCCAAGATCGGGAAAATTTGCGAAGTGAACAGGTTTTCGGTTCATCGTAAGAGCTTTTAAAATTTAATAGGTTTAATTGACATAAGTAATTAACTATCATACCTTAAGCGCGAAGTCTATATGCCCTCTCGCCCAAAAAGTTTATGTTGTTACAGTATACGTTATAATTTTATCCATTGATCTTTAATGTGATTATCCCAAATTATTCAAACGTTTCAACTACAAATAATATACAATTATATTTATTCAGAAATTATGCTCCAACCTTTACGCAGCTTAAGGACGAAATGGGCGGCATTTTCACTGTGTCCCAAGGCGGAATAGTCACTCCGGCCCTGCTTCACATCAAAACATACTTTTCACTACCTGATGCGAGCTTCTCTTATAAACCTTCGACGCGAAGTACCTTGTAGATTACAAAAGTATAAAACGAATAACTGCTCAAATAAAATTACCGCAAACAACTTTTTCAATGATAATATCTATTCCCAAAACATTAAACGCGGTAGCTGTACCCCTCTGTCGATCTATTGGGTTTTCACGATTTCACGGATCATCGAGACCAATTCTGATTTTAAATCAATTGGATATCAACTTCAATTTCGACTTTTACCGACTTACCATAAAACCAGTATTTAAATCAAAGCAGTTTTGATTATTAAGTCCGATGCAAGTAAAATTGCAAGCAGCTTTATCTGAAAAATTTCATTGATCAGACGATATAAAGGAGTGCTCATGAGCTAATCGGCTACATAGGCCCAACACCGAACACAACGATATTTATACATTTATATAAATAGGCAACTAAAAATCTGAAACATTTCAATACAATTGATTGTTAACCAAATTTCTTTAATTGTTTGTTTTTTGTGGCTGTTGACGAGCTGTTATTAGTAAAAAGTTTTGGAAATAATAATTAAACTTTTTTCTTCTCAGATTTTATCTCAGTTTTCCTGCACTTTAATTGAACAAAAAGCACTATTGAAATGTTGTAATATCTATTGACGAAGAATTCTTTGACAGGAGCAGAATGATTACCTTTCTCGAGTCCTCATTGTAATAGACACCGACCTTCAGCGGCGTGCGGCGATTTCACGACTTTACACAAAGACTGTCAAGAATAATTAAAGTAATTACTGTTTACAGTAATTAATGACCCACATAACGTGATATGGTTTGATTGATCTCAGAGCTGTGACGAGATAATTGTGGCTTGCTGAGGTTATTGCCACAGATCATATTACAATCGGTTTTCAATTAATGAATACGTTCGCAACTAGCCCGGTACAATGGTTTGCGCATCAAGGGTCTTGTGAAACGTCTTGTTCAAGACTCTTTACTATACATTTCAAATGTTAAAACAATTGAAGATTAATAGAATATCTGTTGAACAATTACATTGTAGAACTTATTCATGTCAAATCAGTGGAATTTACGTGACTTGCGCAAACCAATCACGCATACCATTTTCAAGATACGTGTTTGTTGAATAATGCTAGCTCTCGGTATTAGAAGGGTTTTAACTGTGTACCTACAACCTGCATTTAAAGTGCAGTTGATTGGTAATGGTTTTCAATGTATTTGTTATCGATTGTGATTCTGTGCAAGTGCGCGGGCGCAGAGTCCGACGCCGATAAGCTGGGGGCTATCCGCGTACATAGACACTGCATTAGCCCTGTTGCGCCCGCTTTGCGGCTCCTTTACCGCCTCATTTAACATGTAATCGTGCTTGCGTGTTTCTCTTTTGTTTGTTCAAAGAGGATTAAAGAATATTTAAGAGAATAAAAATTCAAAAGATAAACAATAAAGTAATTTTATGAAAACGCATATTTTTGACAATTACTTATGTCAATTGCAATATTCCGTTATAATCGTTTTTTTTTAAATGATATGATGATTTAAATGGTATCATTATTCGTTTCGTAAATGTTGCAAACATGAAATAGCCGCCATTGATTCTACTAGAATATAACTATAACAACGAACTCAAAGTCGACCTATTAAACCGATAATACATTTAAGTGTACAAATATTTTCTCGAATGGACGATACGATACCGAATAGACAAACAAAGGCTTTAAATTACATTGTTGTTGCAGGACTCGGCGTAGGAAAGTTATTAAAGTCAGCGGCGGCGACAGCGCGCGTGGGTGCGATTGACTCGTCACCGGCTATCGGCTCTCACTTAGCCGCAGAGCTTAAGCGCAAAGCCGCCGGCCGTGAACCGCCACAACTTACTGTTTTTCTGCGTGAATACTGTCACAAAAAAGTTTTTTTATGATTTCGCAAAAAATGAGTTTCACACACTATCATCTGATTTTAACTTTATTATATAAAACGAAATAAAGATTAAATGTGAAATAAATTCGAATTTCGTGACAAGCGCTGAACAAACTGCTCTTGATTGTAAAATATTTTCGAGGTGGAGACGACAGTGCACCTCTGCAAATGGAATGGTACTTGAATTAATGCACCTTATTTAAAATATTGAAAGCGGATTCTTGATCCGTCAACTGAAGAAACGAAATGAGGTGATTCGTAATAAATAAAAAAACATAGGAGAAAAACACCGGATCCCATCGGTATATGGGAGTTGAATCTCACCAAAAACTCCTGCCACCTTAACCCAGACCGGGCAGGAACCCAGTCGGGGCCATTGAGACGGCCGGACAGGGTTGACGCAGAGCATATTACATCCATCCCAATTCATAAGGTTAAGCTGGATTGTTTTTTTTAAAAAACAAAGAGGCAAGGTAAACAAAACTTCTAATACTTTGAACTTACCTTAGCGTGGTTTTATGCGGTTCGTTACCGGGTAAATCGGTTTCCTTGGCTATTTTTCGAAGCATTCACTGTTCTTGGTTCAAGAGTAAAAGATCCGTAGGTAGGTACAATAAAATTAAGATGTCGACCCCATGTCTCAAACTGGTCATTCTGCATTCACATGGTAAAGCTCCGTGAGCTCCGACTGAACCATGATCTTATCTGCTTGTCTTCTGCAAAAATTATTATTGCTTTTTTTACATCCTTTATTTGTACCTTGAATATAGATTGAATATAATCAATTAAAAAGTTTCCAACAAGGAAACATCCATACAGGTACGATGCACTGAAATATACGCTAGTCGACGATAAGTACAAACAAGTTGTAAATTAGACATTCAGCGGTGCTCCTTGAATCTATTCTTACACACAAATAAACCCACTTTCTATCTTTTATTTACAGTGGCACTGCTCAGGCCTTTATCGCTCAAGACAAAGAGCCGCGTAATTACCTTTCGTGCTGCGCCAAGAATTTCATTAAAAGCAGATAATGTTTTAAATGATCTTCTTGTGTGCTGTGGAAAAAAGTTTGGAGCTCGCTGTTTTGTGGTCATTATAATAAATAAATAACTATATACAAAATCTTTTGTTCGTAACAAAAGTATAGTGAATGGGTGCAATTCGATTACGATCCCGTCGGTGAGTGTTTTGTCGGATGAAATTCGCCCTCCCCTGTGAACTTCAAATGAACCAATTTCAGGAACAGTCGAGTCGGATCATGAGAACATTTTGTGTCGTATATTATTATTCAAATTTTTTATTGTTTAGTAATAGGGGATCAAAAATGTAATAATGGGTTGAAGTTACATATAGCATAATTCACAAATATGAGCCCGCAATCAAAACGCTTAATACGTTATACTCTTTATTCCTTAATCGTTAACGTTTCTTTTTTGATTGATTTAAATAATGGAAGTATTGGAATTAGAGGTTACTTGACTTTCATAACAATAGCAGAAATGATTTAACCATACCCGTTGTAAATTATATATAAGAATAGAAAAGAGTTTTCGTTAATGAGATCTTTGAATTTAATATTGCAATACGGGTGTTTCGAAAACATTTCGGATAACAAATAAAGGTGTTGGTGACTTCTAATAAGTTATTAAAAAAAACGTGTTTGTAAATTTATATTAACAAGCTTTTGTAAGTTTTGTCTGTTTATTGTATTTAACTGTATCTTTATCTATATAAGTGATATCTATATAATCTATTTAATATCTTATTCTATAACGTAATTTTTTGATTGAATTTTTTTTTATTTATTACCCAGATGTGTGGACGAGCTCACAGCCCACCTGGTGCTAAGTGGTTACTGGAGCCCATAGACATCTACAACGTAAATGCGCCACACGCCTTGAGATATAAGTTCTAAGGTCTCAGTGTAGTTACAACGGCTGCCCCACCCTTCAAACCGACTGACTTGAAAATTTGTATACGTATCAACAACCTATGTCTCTAACCTTCAAATCAGAATGCATTACTGCTTCATGACAGAAATAGAGAAGGTGATGGTAGGTATATTCATATATATTATTATATACCCGTGCAGACTCACAAGACGTCCTATCACATTTGGTTTTTATTACACGATGCTATTCTTTCACCGTTTAACGCAATCGTGTACATTTGCTAAGTATTTCATTAGAAAAATTGATATCTCCTTGCGGGATTGTTCCACCGCTTGATACAACGGCACATCTTATCATTTTGGTCACGACAACCTTAAATGTCGTATCATCGTATGTCTCCTTCATACTTATGTCTTCTACCGAATGAAAACAGGGACCACCAAGTGGTAATTTGAGTTTAGGAAAAAGAGAGAAATAGGCTGGAACCAAAATTTGGTGAATTGGAAAAAGTATTTGCTTGATGGTATTTGTTGAGTTTATGGTCATAAATTCGTTCACAATAATGTCTTTGTGCCAAAGCCCATTATCGTGGTGAAAATTTCAAGAGTTTTCTTTCCACAAATCTGGCCTTTTTCGTCGAATTTGCTCTCTTAAGCGTCGCATATCTGAAATAATATTCTATATTTTGCCATTTGGTCTTTCGGCGAGAATTTCGACATTTGCACAACACCACAACAGTCAAAGAAAACAATCAACATGACTTTTGACTAACTTTGGCGTATCTTTTTCGATTTAAGTTCAGTTCAGTTTCATTTTGCATGTATAATTCATAAGCCTACGTCTCATTATCAGTAACAATGCATTTCGTGAATGTTGGGGACTTTTATGTGATTAAGTTTTTAGAAGAAACAACAGGTCTTTTGGGACTAGCCGAGCGACAACATGTTTCAAGCCCAAGTGCTTAATTAAAATGGTAAGAAGGATCGACTCGTGAGACAAAAAGTTCGGTGACTCACTCTTCTAAGATTGAATGAAGATTTTCAGTCAATATTTCCATCACTTTTGCGTTGTTAACTTCAGTTGATGTTCTAGACCGAGGCAACTCTTCATCATATCTCAACCGCTTCTGAACGCTTTGTACCACTCACAAGCACGTGTTTTTGATAAACCAGATTCACCGTAAGTCTTCTGTAACATTATCAGTGACTACGAACTCAATATTCCATTGGTGATACAAAAATTATTGTTTTCGGCTTACGTTAAGATAGCATTGAATCCAGACTCCGCTGAGGGAAAGATTCAAGATAGGTTTATCGCTCTTGTAGGCAGACAAGTATGCGGCCCACCTGATGGTGAGTCGTTACCGTCGCCAATGGACGTCAGCAATGTCCGGGGCAGAGCCAAGCCGCTGTCTACCGTTAAGTACTCTCCACAAGCCTCGTTTGAAGAAGAACATGTCATAGTGCTCGGGAAACACAATGGAGAGAGACTCATTCCAAATCCGGACCATTCCAAAGTACGTGGCAAAAAAGATCGCTGGAAACACACAGTCGATAAACGCAGTGGATCCGGGTGGTTTGGATGAACTCTACTCCGGTGATGGGCGGTGCGATAGTAAAAACGAGATGAACTCAAACAATTCCTTAGAAAACTCCTCATGGAACATACGGTACAAAATACAGAAAGAACTGAAGTCCCTCCGCAGACCCAAACTATCCGCAAGAGGCTCGAAAATATGGTTTTCTTTGCATTAATTATTATAGTTTTAAAACATGACATAGATCTAGAAATCAATTTGAATGTTTTATTATTTGTCTAATAGGTATATGAGATTAGTTGAACAACATTATTACTAATACAATTAAAGTTCATTTTGATACGCCCAGTATCACTGTAAACCTAAACACGCATATATAAATAGTACAATCATCTTAAACTCATTAGTGTAAATGGGTGAGGGTTAATGAAAATAAATTGAAACTGCTTCGCTCCGAACGAAGGGGTGGTCGCAACAGTGATGTGATGAGCGTGCCGAATGAGCTCGCGCAGGTAGCGCACACACACTGCTATTTAATTATACCTTGTAACGTAATTAATGAAACCATGTAAAATTAACTATATCGTATTAAATTTAGTAACAAATAACATAGAAACAATGACAATGTTCCATCGATAAACTTTTCAGACAATAAAGAGAGCAAAGTGTAACAAAAATTCAATAAATTTTATCATTGAATTATTCGAGAAACAAAACAAATCTCACGCATCGAATGCATATTATGTAGGCAGTGGCATGCGTATCTGACAGTGTTTACGTGCATATTTAGCAATAGTGACGTCAAGGCTCCGCATGTCGCTGCGTCCAGATGTACACGTGCGCAGGCGCAGGTGAGAACGATCCTTACACACGACCGGGAATATAAAGACTCATATGTATAATTTTATCACGGTTTTTTTTAAGAACTATTGATTCATTGTTTGGTGCAACAGTATAACGGTTTCTTACAGCCGGCTTTAAGTTCATATGTGATTCGGTATGACAAAATAAAATGTTTATAATTTATCCATAATAATAAATTCATTAAGATCACTAATGATAACAACAGCAAAATTTATTTAACATTCTAAGCCCTGTCTTCGCTGTGGTTATTGGAGTAAAAAATATGTAATAAAAAATAAGGAATAAAAATAAGCAAAATTACACTTGGGATACTTTTTAGCATGGTAAATGAAATGACCCTGGTAACGCTACGTATATCTTTCTTTTTTTTCTATTGCTTCGGTGGGTGGACGAGCTCACAGCCCACCTGGTGTTAAGTGTATACTGGAGCCCATAGACATCTGCGACGTAAATGCGCCACCCACCTTGAGATATAAGTTCTAAGGTCTCAAATATAGTTACGGCCGCTGCCCCACCCTTCAAACCGAAACGCATTACTGCTTCACGGCAGATATAGGCAGGGTGGTGGTACCTACCCGCGCGGACTCACAAGACATCCTACCACCAATAAATGGTTAGATACAGACCTGGTCACAAGAGGTCCTACCACCAGTAATTACGCAAATTATAATTTTGCGGGTTTGATTTTATCTGTATCTGCTATAAGATGGTAAGTAAGGCAATGTGTTCTGGTTTGTGATTTAACATGTAATCGACAGGCAGTTTATGGACGAGAGAGTTGCACACGAAACTATTATCCCGTTAAAATGCAACGCGTTTCATTCTTTCTGAGTTAAAAAAAATTCCCGGGTGAATCCGCGAAACATGTTACTAGATCAATTAAATATCAATCATCAATTGAATATACCACTGGAAACGAACGCTAACTTCGAAAGCAGTGGTGATCGTATACTTCTTTAGTGGACTTCTCTAAAATAGATTAATAATACTAGCTCCACATTCAACGGCTCAAGCTAAGATTAGTGTAATGGAAGTGTAAGATAGTCAAGAAGATATTCAAAACTTTCACAAAGAAACTGATCGGGGATCGAACCCGTAGCTCTTGGTACGAGAGCCAAGATCACTAATGGTATTACAGTCTCCTATATTATGCTGTTTATTTAAATAATAAAACATCATAAAAGTACATACTACATAGTCGTGAATTATTGGAGTTACAGAACAGTTGTTTACTTGGATTTTGTTTGCGTGACAATCAAGAGATAGTTGTGCTAAGGGCCGATGTAGTATACACAAGTTATTTGCATATGTCGCTTTATTTTCTCACTGAAATCTCAACCTTATGTGACTGAATACAAGTATTTGATTTAAGGCAGGTTAACGTTAAGATTAACAAAGTTATCTGTGTAAAGTGGAACCGCGAGCTTACTCACCGGGCGGCGCACGTGCGCGAGCCCCGATACGCCAACAGTGCGCTAATCGTTCCGGGATTAGTACTGGGACTTAGGACTTGTCGATACTTTCATATATCTTGTTTTATCAATACATAGGCCTAATGCCATGACTTCCATTGCGCCCGATTTTATATCTCTTGTAACCAACAGCTCTCTATAACTTTGGCAAGCTTACCCGCCCATCTGCCGGAAATCCATCCCAAGTTATAATTTCGAGTGTGCCACACAAAACCAACCCAATTATGTCTATGGTACTCTTACCGATTTCCACATTTCTAACTCGATCATGCTGGTAAACTTGAAGCTATTTCCAAACCTATTTAACAACTTTAAGAAGTATGTCTTACGACCACGTCTTAGTACCATATAAGTTAATCAATAAACTGAATACAGTAGCTTTAGGTACTTAATATTAAATTATTTAATAACCGGGGTATAAAAACTTCACAGAGTGGATTCTGCCACTAATTTTAAAATATGAGGTCTAAGTCACAACTATTCCTGCTTCGCGTCATAAGTAGGCTATAAAAACAGTCCGCGATCGTGCCGCGTTTCTTTACGGCAAGCTCTACCCCGTGATCCGTAAGTGGAGTAAAATGTCCCTTCGGAACAAGGTGACACTTTATAAAACTTGCATAAGGCCCGTCATGACTTACGCGAGTGTGGTGTTCGCTCACGTGACCCGCACACACATAGACACCCTCCAACCCCTACAATCCCGCTTTTTCAGGTTAGCCGTCGGAGCGCCGTGGTTCGTGAGGAATGTTGACCTACACGACGACTTGCACCTCAAATAAATCCGGAAATAAATGAAGTCAGCGTCGAAACGGTACTTCGATAAGCTATGCGTCGATAAGCAGCTGTTAGCAAATCCCACCCCTCCTGGCTGAGCCTTTGTTCACCCATTTGTCCTGGTGAAACTGAAAAGATCTCCGGGCCACCAGTAATCCTTCAATCATAAAAAAATGTAAAGAAAGAAGTAGGCATACCAGTGGTACCTACCCGTGCAGACTCAAAAGACACCATGCCACTGATATTGAAATAAAATTTATGTACAACGTTCATTTATTTTGTAGAAAAATTTGCATTCGTCTTTTAATTGATCCCCGGCCTGGTACGAATTCATTGCGATTAAGCCCCTAAGCCACGGACGCTTTAATAAAACTATTTTAAATCAATGAAATGAATTTCGAGGTTAGGCTATTTCTTTGTTTCTAAGTTGACGAAAGCGTCATATTTAGACATGCTTTAGATGCTGCGACAAAGATTGGAGTGGATACTAAATGAATATTTGTCATCATTTTCGTTTTTCTATATTTATCTGAAGCTGATCGGTTGTTGTGCTCTGCTGAGACTTTGAAACAAAGCACCAACGCACTATAACTTTTATGAATGCTTAATTCATTTACATTTTTGATCAGCAAATATGTGTAAATCAAACCGCCGACACTCGGTTGTATCATATTAAGTAACAAGATATAATTTTAATAAATGTACTGTAGTGGATCTTGCAGTATGTGGGCAAGAAATTTATAATCACAAACAAAAAAGAAATAATTAACAAAAATATATTTAAGTACGTAAACTATCGATATTTACATTTGGTAACGAAGAAGCATCCCTACAGCCGGCGTCTCCTGGTCGTAATCGTAAATATCAGACATTTAACACACAGTGGTCTCGCCGGCCTGTGATTATAAATAGATTGTTGCGATACAGAGTACGTGTTTACAGCCAATATCTGTCGATAAGTGATCCAATATCAACAACTAACAACGAACAATTATCATAACATCTGATTTAAATATCAATAAAGTGATCAACTGTTTTCTGTCAAAGTTACAAAAAACTATCCGCCCCTATTGACATTGAAGATCGAATTCTGTAAAATATATTTTTCGAAAACTATAAACTTCAATAAACAATGGAAATTTTCAATCCCTCCTGGCTAAGGCCTTGCTCACCCACCTATTCTGGTGAAACTGGAAAGACCTCCGGGACACTGGTAATCCTTCCTTCCCCAAACAAACATTTTTTTTATTTTATGACAACTACGAACAAAACTATATAAAGTAAGTGGTAGACTGAAGCGTTTACTTAATAATATAATTAACACGGAAAACTTTTAGCTATTTCTATTATAGCTATACTATTGCCATATATTTACAGTCAAACCTGGGTAAGCGAGAACTGGATAAGTGAGAAAACTCTATAAGTGAGAGTAATAGCCAGTACCCGTCATTTTAAGCCCCCAAAACCTCTATTAGAGAGAAACAGAAACCTCTGCAAGAGAGAGTCGTTTTTCCCTCATGGACCTCCGTAAGTGAGACTGCTACTTATCTATAACTCTATAAGCGACAGTCGAGCTTTATTTATTTATATTATATTATTTAGGAGGAGGAACAAATGAAAAAACAAATTACAAATTTAACATCTACTATTTTATGACTCATTCTTAACTTTTGTGAAACTTCCTTCTATTATTTTTGAATTGTTTTCTCGTCAATATTGAACTTATTCTATTTCGTGGAACTAAATAACGTTGTTTTTTTATCGCATTATTTTCGAATGGACACGTGTGCCTCTGTACCATCCTGTTTGTCGGACTTACTCAGTTTATCGTTAATCAATTGCGAAGGAAAGTTCTGTTTTGCATCATGTCAAAACAGAAAATTAAAGTATTGTCATTAAGTGAATAGTGAATGCGTTTGAATCCGGAAAATCGCGAAATGAAATTCAGAGGGAACATTAGTGAGAAACTCGGGTTAGTGAGAAACCTCTATAAGCGAGAATGAGATTGTGCTCCCTTGAACTCTCGCTTATCCAGGTTTGACTGTATATATATCATATATTAATTACTATATATATACTATACTCGTATATACTACAGAAATACTATAACCTAATTTAAAAAAAACATAAAGTAAGAAAACAAATAGCCATAAACGTTATTCTAGGGAAATGGAGGAATTAATGAGAATATTCTCGATTTGTACAAGGTAGTATAGCATTTTAGTTTCAAGCAAAGCCTTCATCGATATAAGTTTGTACCGATCAATAAATCACTTTCAAATTTAATTCATACAATATTTAGGATTATTCAATATATTCGAACGTATCATTTGATGTTGTCATCGTTATCAAAGGACATTAAGCACTTGCTGTATAAATATTGTTTAACACAATCATGTTTGAGAAGGCGCCAGTTAACATCTTTACCCGGCTATCCGCGCTGTCAGTAACGAGAAATAATGATGTGCGTTTATTATGGAAGCGTTGCGTGTACACAACGATTGTAAGCAATACCACTGCACAGTTGTGTCGTAAGCTATAAGAAAATAAACTATTTGACAATGATTTTTTACGCTATTGCTTAGCTTTTATCGCGGGCCTTGAGCGCGGCGACCGAATCATGAAATTCCGTAACGAAAAAAACCTTACACCCCTCACTCCGCCTACCATGTAGCTCGCGTTCAACACATTCACACGTTGCGCTTGTCTAGTGTTTGTGAATAAGCGCGTGGCGTGACGTCACACTGCATGCGCATCATGAAAAGTCTGCCCATCTCTCTCGCGCGTGGTCTAGCTTATGAGTGTGAAGGGGACAGTTAATGTTGCTTTTATTAATGTTTAATATAGCGTGGTCTTGTTTTATTATTATTTTGATATTAAATTATCATTGTCTAATTATAATTGCATAAGTTCATAAAAAATGCTATGCAATAGCTTTACCGCGGCAGTTCCCGAGTGCCACACGTTTTTTTTTATTAAACAGAAAAAAGAATCAGAGGCGATAACAATTGCCGAAGGAGAAAAATAATTTGCTGCTTTAACATAAGCGAAACTCATGTTTATAATTGTAATATGTCACTAAATTGCATATTGAAATATTTTTGAAAACTTTAAAGTTAATTTTATTCGACTGCACATAATTGCAAAAACCATTCATAGCGGCAGATTTCATAGAAGAAATCCGATAAAGAAATGAATCGTGCTCACGACCGTTTCAAGATAAGCTTACGTATATAGCTTACATATACATTTAGACCAGCTCCGAACTTCAATCTTCGGACCATCAGTCCACCGAGCAAAATCACTTGCTTGGTAGAATATGCTCCATTTGTCATTTTCTATACTATTGCTTCTTCTTTGTCTTATAAAACAAGAAATTCACACAGACTGCTGTGCTTTTTGCGAAATGGCATGCCAACTGCTGTACGGTGATGGTACATAAATTCCTTTCCCTGAAGGGCCAACAATAGTTGTAAAAGTATTAAATCAAAACTACTGCCTTTTCAAAAATAAAAAATAGGAATAACCAACGTCATTCGAGATGATGTAAAGATTTTAACAATATCCATACCAAACAAATTCATCTAAATACTCACATATGTGTACATATATGAACCTTATCCTCCTCCGTGCGTCGTATTCCTCAATTCTGAGGGTTGTGACCTTTACTGAGCACTTTTGTTAGGACTATGTTCCTGTCCTGTATTCACTCCTGTCCTCCGCGCAGTGGATAGCGACATTGATGCTGGATTCCAAAGTCGTCTTAATCTGGTCGGACCAGTGCATGGAACTACGCCCACTAGGCCTCTTTCCTTCCACTTTGCCGATGATGAGAAGTCTTTCGAGATTGTCGCCCTTTTTCCTCGCAACATGACCGAAAAACTCTAAAATCCTACGTAGGCAAATGGTGGAGAGTCGTCTTAAGGAGACGCTTATTTGTTCCAGGATTAATGCGTTTGTCCGATGTGCCGTCCAGGGAATCCGCAACATTTTCCTCCAGTACCACATCTCAAACGCGTCGATCCGACTTCGATCAGCCTTCTTCAGAGTCCGTGTCTCCGCCCCATATATGAAAATAGAGGACCTTGTGTTCTTCTTACAATTTGTTACAAGTTTACGCTTGATTTTTATGGAGATGTTTCTATCGGACCAGATGCTATCACGACATGGCACTTTTTGCTATCCGTCTTCGAATCTCAGGCTCGCACGATCCAGTATTCGCAATCATGGAGCCCATGTATATGAATCTTTCCGTTGTTTCAAGATGCAGCGACCCCGTGTGCTCCAGTTTGTTCATGCGGTCTATTACCATCACTTTTGTTTTGGATCGGCTAATGGCAAGACCAAGTTCGAGGCTAATTTTTTCAAGCTTGCTCATGAGAGCAGCCATCTCGCTTTCATTAGCCGCGAGGAGAGTAGCGTCGTCGGCGTATCGGAGGTTGGTCAATTTTACTCCACCAATGGTAACTCCACCATCCCAGCTTTCACAAGTCCGTCTCATGATATACTCTCCATAGATATTAAAAAGGACTGGAGATAATATGCAGTCTTGCCTTACGCCCTTCCTAAATTTAAAGGGGGCAGAGATTGTTTCCTCCTCTCTAATGATTCCCTGGTTATTAATGTACAGGTTATGAAACAGTAGGACCAGATGCTGCGGTACTCCCAAATCTTCTATTATTTTCCACAGGTGATCCCATTTGGCGCAATAAAAGGCTTTACTGTAGTCAATAAAACACATGAACATCGGGGTGCCGAACTCATACGACCCCACGATAAGCTACCCGATATTGAGGATTTGTTCACGCGTTCCGTTCCCTTTAACGAAACCGGCTTGCTCATGGGGGATTTGCCAATCTAGGAAGTGGCGCAAGCGGGTGTTGAGAATGTACAGTAGAACTTTGCTGCAATGGGAGACAAGGGCGAGCGTGCGGTAATTGTCGCACTTCCTAGTTGACACTTTTTATGAAGCGGCAAAATGATCGACTCAGTCCAGTCATTAGGCCACTGCATTCACACCCCTATCTCCCAGCGATTTGATTATTTCTGCCGTGATATGATCCGTTCCTGGAGCTTTATTACTCTTTAGTCGAGAGATGGTTTCTGTTATTTCTGATCGTATTATTGAAGGTTCTAAGGTTATGGCGTCCCAGACCGGGCGTTTTGTACTCATCGACTCAGGGTGACCATATAATCCTTCACAGTATTTACTCCACCTTTCGACAACGCATTTAAATCAGTGATAGGCTTGCCATTGGGATCTTCAATTATCCAGGATCTTGGTTTAAATTTCCGAGACAAAAGGCGAACTTCCTTGAACAAATCAGACGGTTGGTATTTTTGTGAATGTTTTTCGATATCAGTGTAAATGTCTCCAATGAAATGGCTTTTATCCCGGAAATTCCTTCCTTCCTTCTTTCCTTCCTATGAACCTTACAAACGTGATAAAAACATTTCACTCCTGTTTTTGCGCAGTCGTGTTAAAACTTTCAACTCGATCACATAAATACGCACGAACACAGTACGCGAACAAACAAACAAAGTTAATCATATAAATAAAAAAAGAATAGAGACAATTAAAAAATATTTTGACAATGATTTTTACGCTACTTACTTAGCTTTTGTACCACGTTACCCAGCCTACTAGTAGCGACTACAGATCAAATCAGCACAAGAACAGGTTCGCCTGATTGTTCTGCAGGGCATCGAGCGACCGACGTGTCATCCACTGCTATGTGCTAATAAGATGCCACATCCAGATTTATGTTTCCTTCACAAAAGTATTAAAGTATAGCCAACACAATAACTTCCTAAATAATTTGAAATATTGAGCCACGAGAAATAGGAAATAAAACAAACTTTTCTCGTTATCATTATGTGTCTACAAGAGGTTGGAAATGAAGCAATTTATGCGTATACTAATAATACTTATCCCTACAACTGATATTTGCTGCAGACACACTTTAATATTACAACCTTTGTGGTGTGAAGTATTCTTTCATGTCTTGTTGATATTTCGATTCTCGGTTTCCTATTTCTTTAACTACTAAGAAAACAAACATAATTATCAAAGTAATCTATTCGTACTGGCACGCTAATAATCAGAATGTTCTTAAAATAAGTAAATGCAAGACACCGCCCAGCCACTTGTTTCATTGTTCGCAATCCGTGCAAAATCGCGGAAATACAGACCAGTTCTATTCGAAGCTGATATAAATATCTTTGTAACAAATTAATATCCATTATAAAAGCCGGACTTGTCCGTAGATAATGTTGCCGGTTCAGGTTATTTCATCTTGTTAGAATCTTAAACGTTCGTAGCTTTAATGGAAAATATTCAAATTTGCTGTTTCTCTAATGATTAAGGGTCTAAAACCCTACCAGACTATTTTAACTATGCCCTTGTATTTAGCTTGTAACAATGCCCTTCGAATTCAGTATCACAAGTAATCACAACACTATTAACGGTTCTGTTAAAACCACCTCGATTTTGCAGCACCTCGTGTACGTTTGCAAATGAAAGAATCTTTAGGTATTTAAAACTAGGTTTAAGATTACATTAATTAACACTAAGCCTGAATAGTTCTCGAAGAGTGATTTATATCAAAAACACTACAACAATAATCGATTTAGGTAATAGATACAGAAAGGCTCTACGATTTTGTTAAATTCAACACAGTAATTGCTGTGGATAAATCTCGATTGTGAGGTAGTCAAGTATGAGAGATACGTGCGTTTACGCTGACACTGCTTGTCAATTAGGTTCACTGGGTTCAGGGCCTGACTTAGCGTTGTCGTATCTACTCTTGCCTATCTAAGCGGATAGCGCAACTTTGTTATAAGACAGCACGGGAAATTAGCAAGATCTTTCAGCTAACAGTAAGCGTTTGCAGCACTAGCTGACTGCACCATGGAATAATGTTGTTTTAATCTATATATTAATACGTGAAGCAAAAACTTTGTATCCCTTTTTACGAAAATTGCGCGGACGGAGGAGTATGAAATTTTCCACACTTATAGAAAATATAGAGAAGAAGTGTACAATGCTAATATTTTTTAAATAATGCATAAAAGATACATTAAATCAATAAAGAAAACATTACACACACTACATACCATGTATTTGACGCACACACGCATGCATACTATTTATTGTCAAACTTTTGTTCTTGACGTCTGTTGTCAAATTGAGATTAAATATTGTTTGTCTTTGTTAATATTTTTTATAGTATAGCCTTGGCGAAATTTGTGATTATAGAAGTATAAAATACAATCAAAATAGTGTACAAACTTACAATTCCAATTAATTATTATAGTCGAATTTCGACTACTGCGGGACCTCTAGTTTAATTAAATCGTTAATTTATTGCGACCACCACCAAACTACCCGCTTCTTCATCTGATCGTCTTATACAAAGCGATCTAAAAAGGAATAGGACATTGTCATTATAGTGATACCCAGGTACCTACTTGTGAACAAACGAAATTCAATTTTTTATTGTTACGAAATTCGTTTCTATACAAAAAAATTAAGAGACGCACAAAAAAGGTCGTAAAATTAAAACTGCAATTCCATTCATACCTCGATTCTCAATGAGAAAAGATGCGCGTTTCTGAGTGAATATTTTTACGAGAAATTCTTCATCAATTCCATCTAAATTAGTAAGCTTTTAGGCGGGATCGTCGATGCGATATTAATATTGATATAGGTATTTGGAAATGTAAGTTTGGTTGTAAGAAACGGTACACAAACCAAAAGAAGTAGTAGGGCCGGCCACCTCAATGACACCTGACGGACAAAGTCGTTAGAAAAATACGGCCATCAAGGTTAACAGCCAGTCAGGCTGCGCAGGCGGTGGTGTTGGAACTAACACCAGTCCGTCGAGTCAGAATGTGATTTACCGCTATCGGTCGCTCTGAAATATCAATTCTGCGACGAACTAAAGGACAATTGGCGCGCCGCGCAGTCCCGACCTCTTCAGTTACTCCGAACCATCGCCAAGGATGGCTCGCAGCTGCTAAGGAACAACGGTTAGCACCGATAAATCCCGTCTGATTTGAGCGAATAAAATACGACGCTGGTCTTCCCAGGCGTTCCACCGGCCCTTTGTCGCTGCCACAATGTTTTTTTTTTATTGCCTAGATATGTGGACGAGCTCACAGCCCACCTGGTGTTAAGTGGTTACTGGAACCCATAGACATCTACAACGCAAATGTGCCACACACTGAGATATAAGTTCTAAGGTCTCAGTATAGTTACAACGGCTGCCCCACCCTTCAAACCGAAACGCATTACTGCTTCATGGCAGAAATAGGTGGGGTGGTGGTACCTACCCGTGCGGACTCACAAGAGGTCCTACCACCAGTAAAACTCCATCGTGGACTCCCTACCAGCGACGCGGTGCATGCAATGGCCATAACTAAATGAAGTAGAATGGCCATCATGACGCGAGTCAACTAATTTTATATTGCGTTTCATTATGCGTGGTAATAAAATGCAATTTGTAATCGCGATTTTTTATGTTTTCTCTCCAAAACACGCCCTTCCTCCTTTTTTTTAGGTACCCTGTTTTTTTTTTTGACACTCATTTACAGCATAGTTGAGAACTTATATTTCTTTTGCTAACTGTTGGTTAATATTCAAACTTTCGATTTTATTCGAGCCTACCTACTCATTATCGATATTCAGAACTTAAATTCGTTCTATAAAAAAAATTCAATGTACCCTAGTAAGCACAAAGGATAATATTTATTATTGGAATTCATAAAGTTTGCACAAGTTGTGAGGTAGGCAGCTGTTTGGGATCGTCCACTGACAATAGGTTTGTTGCAGGTTGCCGCGGGGTCGCCAAATGCTCTCAGTTTCAAAGAAATTCACGCGGCGTTACTCAAACAGACGCTGCATTTTTGGATGTATGTATTATTATTTGTATTGCCTTGATAGTCTTTCAGTGCCACAGGCCATTTAACTCGTTTTAGTTAAATTTTTGCCCAAGTTGAAATACACAGTAATGCTCTATATACACTATAAATAGGCAGAGAAAAACAGTTCAGTAGTCTTTACTCCTTTATTCACCAATCAATTTTTTTGGTCAGTTGCATATAACAATCGTAAGTATTAAAAATATTTGGAAATAGTCTTATTCTCATTTTTACAAGTAAAAATTATAATAACAAAACAAAAGACGTAATACCTACATAAAACGAATCTAATCAGTGTATGACCGAATTTCGGACAGTTGATTTACGAGTAATCCATATTGACATAATGGAGTATACATTAACAATGCAAGTACTGAAAGTCATCCTAGATTAATCTCCTCAGCTAGCAGATTCTAAAAACTCGATTGGGAAATTATCTCTATCTTAGTCAGACTCTCCTTTACTGTCGTAAAATGGGAGTCAAGTTAGGGACAGCCCGGTTACGGAGCCATACAACAAGCACCCCATGGTGGGTACACAAATACTTTTCAAAATTGATACCTGCCTATGCATGGCATAATCGCATGACTACGAGTACAAATGGCGTCTTATCTATCCGATAATGGACACCTCGCCTAATTAATCCTTGTCATCCATCCATATTTCTAGAATCTCGACAAATACTACAAAATATATTAAATCTATTGTTAATGTCGACTTTCCCGGCAGCTGGTAAGCTAAACGTCCACCCCGTTCATAATTGGAAAACAAAATCTAAATGATCAATCTGCTAAGCAAAATAACATCTGATGAAATATAATACTTGTTATTACTTATAGTATTTTAACAACAATAACGGTCGAAGTCGGTCGCGCTCTTAGATATCACTGTAAAATCTTACAGGGTTGCACAAAACGAAGTCAGTTAGGCGTGGTTTAATGTTACTCTTGTGGAAACAGCTGTACGCTCCCCTTTACCTGGACGACTATGTACTGAGCACGTGTTATGTGTGCCCTCACTTCTTACGTAAATACGATTTATATTTCAAGTTCTTACATCCGGAGGCAGGGAAACAAGGAATAAATACCTTAGCTAGCATAGATGCTTAGTGTTTGTTTCTAAAAACTTGATCAATATACTCTCTAAAACTCCTAAAACTCGTATAATAAATTATTCTTCGATTAAAACTCTTGTCAATTTAAAGTAATGTTTTATTTCATCACAAATGTCTTCGAGTCACAGATATAATTAATATTTTACAGCTCAATCTTGCCGTTGCTCCAAATTATGGTGTTGAATCTTTTGCACGTTTTTCGTAAATACTTTTGCTTTATTGCATGTCTTATCGGGGAGATTTTCACGATACATGCCATTGCTTCTGTACATTTAAAAGAAGCAATAGAAAACAAGTAAGGTTTGTTTAATATGGTTATTTTTCATCAATTTATCGCAAGTGATGGTATCTACTTCTCCGGTATTACATACAATAAATACGCCGTATCACAAGTAGGAGTAACTACGCAAATTTATAATTTTTGCGGATTATTTGATTTTATTTCTTGATATTTTCCTTTTTTTAATACTTAAGTGGATGAACGAGCTCACGGCCCCCCTGATGTTAAGTGGCCACTCACAAGACGTCCTACCCACCAGTAATATCATCACACAAGTCGCTTGTGAACACTAGTTAAATGCGTTTATCCTTAGAACAATTAGGACCTTCTTACCGCCATAGCCGCATCGGTTACTGCGAGTACATCGCCCAACCTATAATTTAGGCTACGGCCACTTCAAAATGATATTGATAGTCATGAACATCATATAGTACCATTATCGCGTCGTGAATATCATTTAAGACTAGCCACCGTTTTAGTTAAGGAGAAAAACACGAGGTGTGTGGCACGGTTTTTTTTCTGTAGGAAAGCATATTAAATTATACATAATTTGGTTTTTTTTAGGCTTCTTGGCTTAGCATATTTTAGTCCTTCCGTTATTTTCAGCATATCAAAGGTCCGTATAGGTAATAAGCATTATTGTTAAATTATAACCAAAGAAACGGACTGTTGACACAATGACAACGAATATTGTGTGATATCAAACACACCTGCCCCCGACTTCCGACCAATTATTGATTCAGTAATATGATCAATCCCACACCAGTCTCCACTACATGTATTTACCGGAAACTCACTAATATTTATGTATTTTTATACACAAGTTACCTTGTATTTAAGCAACAACCTAAATAACTTAATTCACCCATTCTAAGCTACCTTAAATTACGTTTTTTTACTTCTGCCTAAGGACCATATCACTGCATTTTCGAAAATATGAGGTTCCATTGATCTGGATGAATTCCTCCGAAATGCATAGCAGCTGTAGTGGAATACATTATGTAATATAAATATTATTAAAATCGTTATTTTCCGTGTGACAATTTAAATATGTTAATTGCATACAATAAATGCAACAATCAATTTAATAGTTCGATCGGAACTCGAACAATAGAAACCGGATCAAAAAACTAGTGCATATTTTTGAATGAATTAAAAACCAGTATTGTATTGTATTCGATTGAAGTCTGTGGAGTCAAAGTTGGGTCGGGTCCATCGACTCTCCCTTTGAAGCATGCGATCGGAAGCTGTATGCCACGCAGGTGTGCGTTCTGCTTACCCAATGAATTCGGTAAAGTATATATACCCTATTTAGAGTACTTACAGAATACGTTACAGTATTAATTACCACAAATAATCGATATGTAAGTCATAAATTTGAATTAATTCATAGAAGATTCCCACGTTGATTTACGTATCATGTTTTTAGCATATATTATGCACATCGTAGTAATGATTTATTCAATTTGATTTATATAAAATTACTAAAAATGTAAATGTGCTCCGCGGTTCCACAAGCGTTAAATTGGTGATTCAGAAAAAAATGAAAAAGGTTTTGTTTTGCAGGAATAAAGACTTTTCGGTGTAACTCTCTGGTCCATAAACTATTATACTAATCCGATGGCAACCCTTACTATGGCAATCTTAATAATCATGTGCTGTCCATTCTAAATAGAATTTACATAAAATCCTTTTTTTAGGATTGAAGGATTACTGGTGGCCCGGAGGCCTTTCCAGTTTCACCAGGACAGGTGGGCGAGCAAAGGCTCAGCCAGGAGGAATTAAAATCCTTACTGAATGACCGCCTATATACATCGCAAAAGGAGTATCTAAACTAAAGTTAGTGTAATAAACAGAAAATTTCGAAAGGCTCGCGATGACTGACTGATATCTCATTTTTAAAATATTTAATATAAATATACGTATATATAGATTACATAACATAGTAATGGTTGCAGTCCTAGAGTACCCCGGTACATAGGGCCCTCAGAAGTTTCCTCCCCTTCACCCTGTCTTGCGCTTGCTCTTTAACATCACTCAATGTCAAGGGGGCAGTCCTCACCTTGCTCTCCACGGTGTGTCGCCAAGTGTGTACAAGGTGACCAGGTCTTCTCTGCCACGCGGTTTCCACTCTGCTGCGCCGTAGTGTGTCCTTGCCATTGTAATACTCTATATTTTATTAATTCAATTAGGATTTTTTTTTATTGCTTAGATAGATGGACGAGCTCACAGCCCACCTGGTGTTAAGTGGTTACGGGAGCCCATAGACATCCACAACGTAAATGCGCCACCCACCTTAAGATATAAGTTGTAAGGTCTCAAGTATAGTTACAACCACGGAATAGATAAATAAGGTTGGAAAGGCCTTTGCTCTAATTTTGTATTAGAACCAGTGTCGCCGCTTCATCCCCACTATTTTAATTTCTACACATACACACACTGTGATTACAAGTATTTCGCACACAACAAAAACACCCACACATAAATCTCAGGACAGATATTCGTTCGCAAACTAGCACAAAACACCCGTAGGCATACACACTCACACACGCAAAAAGGCAATAAAAATGTTCATACACGCTAGTGCTTGATAAAATCGATATTCTTTATCGATAAATTATCTGATGAATGAATGGAGAAAATGAAACATGAAATAAATATTGAAAAAAAAAACTATTTTACTTTTATTAATTACAAATAGTCACTGTCGCTGGAATAAAACGTATTTGTTAAGCAGTTGGCGCTTGCTATTAATTGCGAATGAATTTTTCAAAACTAAGTGTATTCTGATTTTTTTTATGATAAAATCATTTTCAGTAAAATGTTTAGAGCAAATAGTACTCGTCTTTGTCTCCAGTTTCCTCTACCTGTCACGTCAATCCATTGTTCCCTGGCGTTAGGTTCTTTAGGAAACCTAAAATTTTTTATTTACTGCATAAGTCAAATGGCATTTTACTTAGATTTTAATACGTCTTAGACAATATAGTAAATACCCGTAAATGAGAGGTCTACATGTCCCTTTATATTATACCTTCACTTTAATTCAATGATAATAATTCAATAATAATAATACATATTTATTTTACTCAAAATACTTCTCACTAAGAATTTACTAGGTATCATTAATTAAATATAAAATAATGCAAAAATTATCCATGTCAAATGTAAATATAGTCGAGAATTCTGTCGATGATTTTATTTCACCACATGGTCACCTCACTATCGACAAACTGCACCACGGCCAATCAGGGCAAAGGCCGAAATTTCAAAGATTGAAGTGCAGAGAACGCAATGCATGTAGTACATTGGAAGCTGACTTGGACATTGCGTTCATTGGGCGATTACACATCGCGCAATGTATGCTATTTATAACTTGCTGCAATAATATTGTTAATGTTTGGAATTTCATAATGCTCAGTATATTTTTATGTTTTAGACAAATAATATTGTAATTAAATGGTAATTTCGACTTACCGATCGAAAGATATACCTCCTCGCTCTATACTTGAGGTCTGATTTTTTGTTTTACAAATTATAATTGCACAACACGGCACTATAAAGCGGAGATCTGTTCGCCAAAGTAGTCCGAAGCGCACTAAACGCGGTGAATGAAAGAATCGGTCGAGTTATGTTTGTACAATCATAACTGTGGCACGCTTGCCCCGCCTACATTACCATTCCAACCTTATTTATCTATTCCGTGGTTACAACGGCTGCCCCCCCCTTCAAACCGAAACGCATTACTGCTTCACGGCAGAAATAGGCAGGACGGTGGTACCCACCCGCGCGAACTCACAAGAAGTCCTACCACCAGTGATTACGCAAATTATAATTTTGCGGGTTTCATTTTTATTACACGATGTTATTCCTTCACCGTGGAAGTCAATCGTTAAAATTTGTTAAGTACGTATTTCATTTAGAAAAATTGGTACCCGTAATTAACTTACTTATTTTAACGTAATAAATAATACAATTTCAATGTTTAGTCATAATGGGGTGCATTTTGAGTTTGCAAGAAGTTACTGTCCTGTGTGCGTCTGTCGAAGAATTCATGTTTTTAGTGTCCTTAACTTTTAGCTCCACTGTCGATTCTTAAAATGATACAGATCTGAGAAGAACCAACAAAACAAACGCGACGGTCAGGTCTTTACGGTTTTATCAGTACCAATTTTTGATTAAAAAAATCCTAACAATCATAAAAATAGTTTACAATAATGGTATTTACATTGCACTTATATAAAAGTATTAAGATCGAGTGGAATACATTGAATTAATTTAAATATGGAAAATATGATGCGTAACAACCCCACAAACATAAAGTACAAGTACATCCCCATTGGGACGGTCACGCACGTATGTACATACTTACAAAATGATTAGGCATTAGTGTGCTGACAGCCTAGAATAGCACCGCCCCATCTGTTCCCGCGGGTGTCGTAAAAGGCGACTCAGGGATTCACAGGAGAATGGGCAGCAGCATTACCTAAGGCCTATACGGATAGGGGTACCATCACCTTGCATATTTCTGACGCGAAGCAATCTCATGCTTGAAGGGTAGGACAGCCATTATTATTATATATATTTTTATTGCCCTTGGCAGACGCCATACGGCCCAGCTGATGGTGAGTGGTTACCGTCGCCCATGGCCCTCAGCAATGCCAGGGGTAGAGCCAAGCCGCTGCCTATCGTAAAATATAATTTAATTATTATTACAATATTATTATACAATACAATTGAAAGCTCCGTGTCATCTCCCCAGATAGGTGGCAGTATTCACGTTGTGATGTCCATGACCTCCTGTAACCGCTTAACACCAGGTGGGCGGTGAGTTCGTTCACCCATTCAAAAATAAAATGTAAAAAATACATGATTGTTATCTGACTTGCTACTAATGACATTCAACATAAATTTTACTTTCAACGTCTCCAAGGCCTTATGGGATTGAAGCCCGATCCTTGTAGCCTCCAAGCTCTCCAAGACGTTATGGGATTGAAACCCTTAGTTGTCACGGTCACCGACCACTAGACAATAGAGAGGGTAGGACTCCATGTGAATGCCGCTACCATCTTAAAAATTGAGATCGAAGTCAATCAAGTACACTCACCCTAAGCTTCAAAAATAAAAACTAAAACTACCCGTAGGCACGGGTTCCATAATTTTTAAATTAAGTTAACTAAACTATTATTACAGGTCTTTACGGGTCATTGACGTTTCAATTCTAAAAATATTTACTACAACATAAATCCAGTTGAGAACAGGAATATTATGAACTAATTGCTCAATATTACGCTTTATCTAATCGAAATCAGGCTCTGAAAGGACCTGGTGTGAATACCATCGCACATGTGTTTGCACGGGTGCACGTGTTCGGGCACATATACACACCGGTCTTACGAGGGATCGGACAACGAAGGGAAAGCATTAAGCAACCCATCGGTAAACACGACCTATATGTGTCACACATCCCTGATAATGTTTACAAAGAAATCCGTTATTCCATATG
Organism: Bombyx mandarina; assembly: GCF_003987935.1. The sequence continues at coordinate 69,714 of NW_021011648.1, forward strand.
CTAATAGGTGCGTTGCGAATAGGTGACTGTCCTACTTCCGATTATTGTTAAAAGGGTATAATGTAAATCACCTGATAAAACGTTCTTAGAGTTCAAAATAAACTTACCTCTACATAAAGTATAAATCAGGATAAGAAAATAATGAGTTTCTCAAGTACTATTACTATCTCTCTATCTACTTTCAAATCTTCGTAGTGTTAGTACTGTATAGAATACAGGCAGATACAGAAGAACCCATAGACTAGTATTAAGTTTTTTTATCCAGAAATAGTGCATGTTCAAACGCAAATCTCCTAAGTACTTGTAACTTGTGATTAGTTGTAATTTGTCTACATATATTGTCCTTAAAATACAAATAATATTTAAAATAAATTTGATGACCGATCTGAGTTGATGATAATCTGATCTGACTTTAGTTGAATCATGTCATAATAATCAGAATACTGGAAGACTACAGCCCTAACAAGATCGAGTCGTACAGTGAAGCGAAATTAAAATTAGCTATTAGAACTGTTGTATTATGCATTTTCCAGTTAGAGAAACCATCACCCGCTTTTTTTTGTCAAAAAGAGGGTTGGCTGATCATCAAACGGCATACGCATAATTGTACAGTTTTTGTCGGTCATCCCCAACAATATGGTCGACTCGTTAATTTCATTAAGAGCTTATTAAGCTGACACGCGTTCGCTGACAGTTGCGAGCGGCACGCGTGCGATACTATCAAAAAACTTATGGTCCGTAACATATACACTGTATTATAATGTACCATCTATTTATATTATGTTGCTTCTATAATAAAAAAAAACAATAGTGATTATTAATGTTGCTTCTTTAATTACAATTGTTTTTTTTATTACTTAGGTACATAATTATTATGTAGCAGCTAGTGCTAATCGTAGAAATACATTTACGGCATTGGAAGAAATATCTTATTTATGCAAAAAACGTTTTAATGGCGATCCGTGTGTAGTTTCTAGCAGTTTTCATCTTTTTCGTGCAATTTTAACCACTAAACTATAAACAATCAGATGAAATAAAATTTAAAAAAATCATTTATAAAAAAGTTCAATAAGAAAAAATGTTATTAGGAATTTCAGACCTTGTACCGGAATTATAATTGTCAAATATCTTTATTATGATGAAGAAATACAGCTGAAGTTAAGGATTTTAAAATTTTTACAACTCTAAAACTGGAATGAAATACAAAATAGCTGTGATACGAACCCCTTCCACAATTATATATTAATTTTTTATCAGTCTGAACCAATATCTGGTTCCCATATACAGAAAATTCTTATTTACTCCTGTATAATCACACGGCTATGTAGTCATAGCGTAATTCAATATTTTATCGTAATAGTTACAATCAATATTACGAGTTGTACGAGTACCGATTCCGTAAGTCAGTGCCGAATATGATAACACTAAATGACACTGTAAAAAAACTACTTTACCTTTACCTAAATCATACACATAACAAAACACGGTTTAAACATAATACAATATAAATAAAACCCAGCTAATGCGCGAGATCAACAAACTCGCAGGATCCTGAAGGCGCCTGCTCATTGCTATGAGAAAGATACGTGCAGTTGTTAACCTGCAAGCTCGTTTTATTCGTTATACATTGCTGCTCAATCAATTTTGAAGTTAACAAAAAAGTTATTATTAATAATGCTTTTTATAGAAAATCAGTATTTCTTACCGTTTACACTAAAAACGATAGTTTATAGCTGTTTCGACTACCGGAAAAGAGTTGACTTGACTTTGACTTTGACTCGAGACGTCGGAATTAAGATAAAGACAATAAAAGGCAAGATAAAAAGATAAAAGTATGTTTTGAGAAAAAAAAAAAAACTAAAATTGGTATCATCATAAAACTGTTTCGTAAATCGTTCTATCCTGTACTCACCCATTAACTAAACTTTTGACCCAATCCGATAAATGTACAATTATTGGTTCGGTACATGACAGTGGTCACGCAGAACTAATGACTCTGAGCGTCAGATGGGTTCCACACCCCTGCCCTACAGGCTTGTTTGTGTGCAGTATTACGTCATCTAATTATTATTATTAAAACGATGTTTTATTAAATATTAATTTTCTAAAACACGGGTCAAATGTTTCGTTTTCTGCTATAGAATATTGAATTTCGTTAAGTCAATTAATGGCTAGAGCTTAAGCTCTTAATATGAATGAATTTCTTAATGAACATCATAACGCAAATAGCGCCATTCACCCTGAGACGAAAAGTTTCAGCTACAATGGTTTAATAAGATGGAAGCTATTGCTTTCCGTCTAACTAAACCAAAAACATGGCTAATTTTGCAGAAGACAACCTACCACGGAAGACATTCGTGAATATGATAGATGCTTAGTTATTGCTTAGTTTTTTTTTCATCTTAAAATGGTATTAATCACTTATGTAACTAACTACAAAAACAAAATAAACTATTATGAGATAATACAGTTAAAAATACAGTTGATTTTTAATGGTTTTTCCGGTCAGTGTATTTCTATTGTGCCACCCTACGAAGTACTCGACAACAGTTTGTTTAGATTGAGATAGGGATTTGGCGAGCGATATTGTTAATTGAAAGGTTCCCACAGCTTCCAGAGGGGTGAGTCCGAGACCTGCTACGGTCGGCTCGTTGATTTGTGTGTTATTGTTAGCACGATGGTGCGATCGGTTTCCGCATGCACTCCCACGACGCGGAGCAGATGCGGTGCGCCTGCGCTTGTCGCAACCACTATCGTTCACAATATTGTCTCCTGACCCTCGTGGGAGCTCTGGGAATTTGTGCGCTACGGGAATAATCCCATTCAAATATTGAACAATCCATTTATGTATTTTAGGGTCATATGCGTGTCGGAAATACACTTATTTGTCATCATAATAGGTTGGGGAAAAAGTTTCTTCGCATTTTTTAAGAAAATTCACAACATTTTTTAATATAGTTTATTTACATTTAACTGAAGTATGTAGGTACCATTTTGTTCGATAACTTTTTGCCATCTTGTAGGTTTTTAGGTAGAGTTCAGAATCGATGGTCCTGCCTGGTGGTAACAGCTTATAATGAATAAAGCCCTCCCAATCCCACCACACACACAGCATCACCTTGTTGCGAGTTAACCCGGGTTTCGCCACAGTCTGTGAAGCTTGACCGGCTTTTGACCACGACCTGTTTCACACGTTCTTGTCGTACGTGATCTACTTTTCATCACCAGTTATCAGCTTCTTCAAAAATGGCTCGGTTTCATTACGTCGTAATAAAGAATCACAAATGAGTACACGGTTCATTAGATTTCTTTCAGTGAGGTCGTGAGGTACCCAAATATCGAGATTTTTTGTGTACCCAGTTTTTTTCAAATGCGCCAAAATTGTTTTGTGGTTAATTGGTACGAAAAATAAATAAAAATCCCACATTTTCCTAATTTGAATTTGGAATTATGTATCTTCTTTAAAATTTAAACTTTTAATGATATCAAAACCAGCCAGATACAAATAGTACAGCCAAAGAGATTTTATTACAAGTTCATACATACTATAATACTATAATACAGGAAGACAACTTTGTAAAGGGAAAACGTAAGATTATGTACATTTAACCGTAGCTTCCGAATATATATATGGATGTTCTTTGGATTTATATATAGTACTATAGTAACATTTATGTAATTCAATTGTCTATTTTTTCTATTCTATTAAATTTCATATAAAAATTTAGATAGAAATTTTTAGAGATAGAAAAGAATTAAAGATAGCCGACGTGGTAAAAGTACGTGAGAAAATTTAGCGTTAACACTTGCCCTGGATGGTCACCACAGTGAAAGAGGCTGAATAAAATGGATTCGTGACCGACTTTAATGGGTCATGAAGCCTGCGCTGTGATTCGTCTCAAAGCGTGAGTGCGGACAATGGCCGTCGTGTCTGGTAGCCCCGGCAACCGATGACACTTGACACAGGGACTCGAACTCCGACACGTTCAAATACTTCCGCGTACACGTTTTTATAAAACGTTGAATCGTTCATTGTTAATCTCCATTCGATTCATCACTCAGACCCGACCGAAACGACTTAAGAATTTACAATTCGACAGAGATTTCAGACAATAATTTTCTGAACATCACACTTGTGTTTAATCTCTATATATTAAATACGTGAAGCAAAAACTTTGTATCCCTTTTTACGAAAATTGCGCGCACGGAGGAGCATGAAATTTTCCACACTTATAGAGAATATAGAGAAGAAGTGCACAACGCTAATTTTTTTTTTGAATAATGCATTAAAGATACATTAAATCAATAAAGAAAACATTACACACACTACATACCATGTATTTGACGCACACACGCATGCATACTATTTATTGTCAAACTTTTGTTCTTGACGTCTGTGGTCAAATTGAGAATACATGGATTAAATATTGTTTGACTTTATTAATATTTTTTATAGTGTAGCCTTGGCGAAGTTTGTGATTATAGAAGTATAAAATACAATCATAATAGTGTACAAACTTACAATTCCAATTAGTTATAGTCGAATTTCGACTACTGCGGGACCTCTAGTTCTAACTGTAATACAAAAAGCTTTTATAATAGTTGAGCTTGTATGTAATTTAATTATTATTGTTCACAATAAACAAAACTTAAACACGATTTGACTTACTTTTATTTGACAATAACAATAGCTAACTTTCTTTCCGGATCAAATATGAACGTTACTTCTTATGACACCAAAACTCAACAATGAGTCAATCATGCGGATCAGTTAAAATATTCATAGCTTTGACGCAGAGGCGTAATCGATTGTACTATCGACGCGGTCTGTCCTCTGCCGTCGCTGTCACTATCAGATGAAAGTTGTGATGTGGTGGTACCTTAATAATATTATCCCTATGACACCGACGTGATTCATCATCTAATAAATAAAAACGAATGTTTGTCGTGCTTGTTTGTTTGTCGTAATCTATGGTGAAATTTAAAGATTGATTAGAAAAATTGTACAGTTTTGGTTAGAACTTCAGAAACGGTATTTGTCATGGAACCATCACAACGATTGCACACGAAATACATTTACCGACAGACATAGCGAGGTTTGATGGGGTTGCATTAGTACTTACGTGCAGTATAAAAGTTTTAAATATTACACAATTCCGTCTCTCGTTGATCACATCAATGAGTTTAGAGCTCACTTATTTTAGCCGAAGAAACTCCGAATTTAGTTACAGTTATGGCAGAGATAATGCAAATACTCTTTATTGTAGACCACAAACCATAAAAAAACGAATCTTTAGAAAAATGTATTTTTATCAGCTGAAATGAACATTCGTTTTTTTTTTTTTTTTTTTTTTTTTCCTACCTATGCTGATAGCCTTGATAGGCTATTTCAGCTTCGCCCTAACGTTAGTAGGTGAGCTCGCGGGGCTCAACCGGAGAGTTGCTAACACTGACCCTAGCAAGAGCAGTGCTTCGCAGAATCTACCACCGGATCGGAAACGCGACCCACTGAGAAGATCCGGCGAGAAACTCAGTGGGCTGTGTCTATGGGTTAGTTCGCTCGTCGAGCCCTTCGTCGCAAGCGACGGGTTCGACGAGGACGGTGACCGGTGCTTGTGGTGCCTAAAAGCACCGTTAATGGATCAGGAGGATCCGTAATGACGTGCTTTGGGCGACGTCGACGGTTTACCATTCGGTCTACTGGGTCGGGTATGTAATTTCCAGCGGCTACGATGAGAGGGTTCTCATGTCGTGCCGCCTTCTCAAAATGGCGCAGCGATGCCGACTGTAGATACTTACTAAGAGAGTCGAGCTCCAGGTCATCGTGGAGATCCACATTCCTAAGGAACCATGGCGCTCCGACGGCTATCCTGCAGAATCGTGATTGAATAACCTGAAGGGATTTCAAGTGGGTGCGGGCTGCGTGAGCGAACACTACGCTTGCATACGTCATGACGGGGCGTATACAAGTTTTGTAGAGAGTTACCTTATTGCGGAGGGACAGTTTGCTTCGACTACAAAGCATTGGATAGAGTCGTCCTAGAATAAACGCGGCGCGGTCGCGTACCGTTTTTATATGGGGACGGAATGTCATCCCTCTGTCGAGGGTGACGCCTAGATATTTGACCTTCGAGACCCACGGTATGGGCTGGCCAAAGAGAGTGATGGGACTAACGGCGGAGGTGTTTGCGCGCCTACTACGGAGTGGGAACTTTCGTGATGACAGCTTCGGCTGACGTTAATGAACTTCAACGTATGAATTCCTAGATGTGAGATCTTCATTTCATAGGTAAACTACTGTCCTACCCTCCCATTTGCTTTTTACTGTTTCGTTACAAAAATAGAAAATATGTTAAAATATTCCGGGTAGACTCGAACATTTCTTAAATCACCTTTAATATTATTCTGGAACCGCTTCCGAAATGAAGACAGGTAGACAATGCTAGCGATCCTTTAACACAAAAATAACATTCACAAAGAAAAAAATCTGTTTTTTTTTTCATTTAGTATAAAGTTTTTGTCTGTAATGAATGTAAAGTGGCGTGATTAATAATCAACAGCTTCAGAGGTTTTATGGCTTCGAGACAACGCGGGGTTTGAGTAGTATATCTTCGAGTCGCCTTGCGAATTAAGGAAATATGAAAAAGCAGAGTGTATCCTTATTCTTCACTAAGCGAATAGAGCTTTTTGCTCACGTCAGCATTTATCTTAATTGCTGAATTAAAAAACTTTTATCGGGAGAAATCGTCAACTTTATTAAATAGACGAGCAAACGGCCTATCTGATGAGAAGTAGTCACTTCACTCATGAACATCAGCAACGCCAGGGGCAGAACTAAGGTACTGCATATGCATATTGTAATGATTATACAAATGATGCTCCTTAAGTTTTCTAATTTTCTGAAAAAGAAAATTCAAGGTAAACCCCCAATAGTGAAATTCAAAACATGGCATAGTATTAACTATTTCAAACTAGTCATTAAATAAATTGAATACAGCAAAACAATGTAGTAATTTTCTGAATGAGTATTTTCAGTATTAGGAAAAATAAGGCTTAAATCATAATACTCGTATGTATTATAAATATATGATGTAAAAACTAGTAAAAAGCCAACGCTCGTATCCATGTATGCAGTAGCAGGAGGACCTCAGAACGTACTTGTTATGAATTTTATTCTGATAATCATAAGATAGCACGAGTGTTCACGAGCGCTCACGGTTTTAATTATATTACTGACTTTTTTGTTCAGGCTGAAGGACTTGTAAATCACAAATTTAGTGTCATTTAATCACATATAATAAAACTTGCACGTCTTGCACGAGTCAAACTTTGAAATTTACCACATATTATAAATCTCCAAGCGGAACGATGGATGTATCTACAGACAATACATAAATTTCAAGTCAAGAATTAGCATAGTAGACTTCAAAAAAGCTAGTTGACAATACAACACATTTTAAATGTATTTGTCCCGGAGCATCCCGTAATTGCTGCACATCAATCTCCGTTCTCGTTGCAAAAACAAAGCATTTGTTATTGAACATATTATCATTCGGTAACTAAAATTGTTATCGTGATTTATACAGATCGGATTGCTCCATTATACAGAACGGAATGCATGAAAGTTCAACGACGATTTGTTGTATTTAATTCAGAACGGATGGCGTTAATATCACCAACAGGCCGCCGCAATATCCATTGAAAAACAGATGTTAATCTCTGATATATTTCTTACAATGTAATCTAGATAGAATCACTTACTTGCCTGTAATATAGTTAATTAATTAAAGTTTTTGATAGGACAGATTGAATCAAAATTCACTTTGAATTATTTTATGTACCTAAAATTTAACTGAATTCTTTTCGAATAATAAAGAATCCACGAAATAGAAATTTCACTTATTCGTAGATCGCTTACACGCATTGTAAACGTACTAAAATTATAAAATTATGTAAATATAAATAATACACAAAAATTTCAGCAAATATTCAGACAAATGTTATCGATCGATGCATCTTTAAACACGCTCATAAAATACGGTTGTTGACTGTAAGTGTCAGACGCATGCATGTATAATTAATTAGACGGTCTAGATTTCCTGTTCAATGAATAGAAAATCTAGGAAGATGTTGATAGACATCGATAGGTACCACATAAATTTCCCTAAATGTTTTCAGAAGTGATAAATTTCCATGTTTCAGCAGACAGATGTGTCGATGAAACGCTTGACAGTATAGCCATCGGACTACATAATATGCCCAAAGATATGCGTGATGAAATATTAATGGAGCATCTGCTGCGGAGCTGGGGCTGAAGGAGAGAGGGGTCGGGCAGCGGGACACAGTCACATATGCAATGGCGTCTTACCGCGACAATCGACAGGCAAATCGATGCTAATCTTGTCATCACACTGAATAATTCTCTATTTTGACGGGTCAAGTGTCTTTTCTCGTATGTATCACAATTTATAATGGAACGAACAAAGATCAATTTATTGTGAGCACTTTAATTTTATTTATGTGCAATGAATCTCGGTTCTATATCATGTGATGTATTAACAGAATTACAATGGTCCCACTTTGTCATGGCATATGATACCTAAAGATACGTCGTAAAAAAACAGTTAGTGGAACTTGATTCTAGATGAACATCCTATAAACTACAACATTAAGGACTCTTCAAATACCCATAAGACATAGAAATTTTGTATTGCCATTGTAGATAGACAAACAGACGACCAACCTGGTGGCAAATAGTCATTGTAGCTCATTTTATCAACAATAGCAGCCAAACAGCTGCCTACTAAATTACAATTTAGAATAATAAAACGACGAGCAGAACCTGATACCAATACAATGTAAATATTTCAAATGAATGACATTTATAAATATTACTACCTAAAGTTAAGTCGCGGTCTAATAGATCTATCCGATGATCTGCAAGCGAAGTAAATTGTCCCGTAGAAATAAGGTGACAATCTACAAAACTTGTATACGTCCGGTCATGATCTATACAAGTATAGCGTTCGCTCACGCGGCCCGGACTAACTTGAAACCCCTCCAAATCATACAATCCCGCTTTTGCAGGATAGCCGCCGGACCCCCGTGGTAAATCAGAAACGTAGACCTCCACAATGACATGGACCTAGAGTCCATCAGTAAGTATCTACAGTCGGCATCAGTGCGCCATTTCGAAAAAGCAGCGCGACACGAGAACCCTCTCATCGTGGCCGTCGGTAACTACATTCCCGATCCTGCTGACCGAATGATAAACGTCGCCCAAAACACGACATTTCGGATCCTCCCGATTCACTAATGGTGCTTTTAGGCACCCCGAGCACCGGTCATCGTTCTCGTTGAGCCCGTCGCTTGCGACGAAGGGCTCGGCGAGTCAACTAACCCACAAACACAGCTCACTGAGTTTCTCGCCAATCTTCTCAGTGGGTCGCGTTTCCGATCCGATTGTAGATTCTGCAAAGCACTGCTCCCTGCTAGGGTTAGTGTTAGCAACGTCGTCGGGTTTGAGCCCCGTGAGCTCACCTACTTGTTAGGGTTACGCCGAAATGGCCTCTCAAGACCATCAGCTTACGTAGGATAAAAAAAGCCTAAAAGATAAGTCGCCGAGACGGGTACTCGTATCGAACAATTCAACTATGTCGATGTTCAAATCCTGTGGGCGAGTACTAAATTTTTTTGAGGAAATACGTGCTCAACGCTCAACTCATGCTCACGAATGAATTAATGATCAAACCGAATAAAAATCAAATCCGTAAACATTGTAACTTACGTAATTATTTATATTATTATCTATTAAATATACATTTTACTGTTTTTGTTGTGTTTATTACTAGTAAGTCCGGCCTCGTTCCGCTGTGACTATTGCTAAATACATATTTAAAAAACTTCCAGTACATTTTCTCCCTATAGTTTTTTTATCTATACATCTAGATATAACTGTATAGATTATCTAATCAAAAGATCTAACCACTCTAACTGCATAATAAGAGTGCACCCAATTTTATTTTATTTTCATTTTGACTAAATTATCTTAATTTATTTAACTATCAAATCAGTTAACATACTCAACAAGGTACGTTTAAAGAAAACATCTACAAATGTCAAATTCAACTTTCATCTCCTAAAAAAATAACAAAGCAATAAATTCCCAAAGTAAGTTCCTTTGGCTCGTAGTCATCTGATTATACTGTAACAGACTGTAACTTGGATCAAGAGACGAATCCCGTAAAAATAATGATACATGAATACGGAGATTCATTATTAGTGTTTTATGTTTTCTTTTGGGGATATACGACAAAGGGACGATCCACCGAGCGGGAATATCGCTCGGTAGACCGACGTCATAAGTGTTAAGTGTATTATTTATGGACCGTCGCGGTCCGAATATTGTTATTCGGAGCCTGTATTTTTTTTATTGCCCTTGTAGGCAGACGAGCATACGGCCCACCTGATGGTGAGTGGTTACCGTCGCCCATGGACTTCACCAATGCCAGGGGCAGAGCCAAGCCGCTGCCTACCTACCTACTACATTCATTGCATATTTATGCAAGTTTATCTTGAAAATATTGTAAGCGAGATTCAAGCATCTATCAAATATCTTGTGTTGTATGATGGCTACCCGCCACATTCCTATAAGTGGGTAGAGCATATTAAAAACTTACAGTAGCCCATAGACATCACAACGTGAAAAACGTCACCCTCATACAGACAAAGAGGTGAAAGCCTCAATTCTATAGTATAACTGCTGGCTCACCCTTCATAATTTTTTTCCAACCGAAATAGATAGTGGTACCTACATAGGCACTCGTGCGAGCTCACATTCTTTTTTTTTCGTTTCATTTTTAGTACACAAAATTCAACAAACTCTTCGATCATAGAAATCATTCTTGAATACGTAGTTAATATTTGTAACCAGCTAGAAAAACGGGTAACCACAGGATTAGCTTATCTTAATCGCATTTATACCTTAGCCTATCCAAAAGTATCAAACGATTAAGTGACGCTTTGTTCAAAACCGTAGAATTAAAAAGGTTCCCTTCATGAAGTCCCTTTATACTTCTTTTGTATTCATACTTAAACATTTTTTTCTTTTTTCTTCAAAACGAAGACATTCAAACCGGTTCAAAATAAAACAAACAAATTAAAACAAGTAATATTATAATTCTAAATATTATTATTTAGCAATCTGTTATACTAATATAATGCATAAACAATGATTTAAATGTATAGTCTAGGACTTAATTTATGTAATGAATGGATACATTTAATAACTTTCCCAATATTTTTAGATCTAAATATTAATTGAGTACTATTAAAACATACAATGATGAATTATTTTTATTCATTAAAATATAGAAACAAACCCATAGAGAAAACCAACATATTTAAAATCACATTAGTTTTACCACACAGCTAGAACTAAAAATGAAATGAAAAATGCAAGTGTAATTTTCGACTAGCTATGAAAGAGAAATTTGGCTTGCTGTACGTGTGTACTCCTGTCTTCTATCTCCCGCCCCTCTCCTGTCTTCTGTGTTTTATTATTTTTCTACTGAACAGATTTTGAGTGGTCTACAAACACCACAGTTCGAATGCTGCTAACGATCTTGAGATATGAGGTGGAATAATACATTCTACAGATTTAGTTGGGAAATTATGAAATATAAATTTTATTTTTTATCTGTCTCAAAATATTCTAACAAAGGGATCATCATCATCTCTCAAGTCTTCGCCTTTTTTTTTTAAATAGCCTTCTGAATAAAATTATTTTAAAATTTTAATATAGAAAAGATTAACGAGCATAGTAAGTACATAATTTAAAAACAATTTATGAACACTGTAATGTACGTCATATGTAGTCATTTTACACTTTACCTTTAATTATAAATAGAAGAACTTTCAGACAACAAATTTGTTCTGTAACACTTAAATGGCTATGGCATCACCTCAAGCTTATTTCTTGAATTTGATCTGCTGTCCAATGAATCTAAATTTAGACACAAGGGCTCCCGGGGAAATGACGCTGCGGATGAACTAGTAGGAAAACACTCAAACATCATAGGGATAAGTCATGAACAGATTGTTTCTCTGCTCAACAGCTGGCTATGCAAATCGATCACACAGTAGGTACACAAAAGCACAACTATCAGCCTGGGCAGGAAAATGTACAGGAAAGGACAATACTAAAAGAAATATTGTTACATACAGTGGTCAGTGGCGACAGTGGCATAACAAGTTACAGTCCTTTTAATAATTTTTAAGTTACAGATTCTACTGATGGTCCTCTGTTTGAGCCAGCTGCTTGCGTTCTACTGGAACGGAATTCAACCGCAGTTTATGAGGCAAAATACTTTGGCACCTCAAGATCCCTTTGTTGTTGCATAAGAAGATTAATCAACTGTTTAGAATTGTTAGGGTAGCAGGAATAATAATCCCACCAAGAAGATGGACAGGCGAGTGGTTTTCGAGCTGTTGTAAAATCCCATTTCCATGTATGTGATAATTAAATTTAAAAAAGTCTAGTTCAAAAATTCAATATTTTTGAACTACATATATAGAGTTTTTTAATAATTAAGTGACCATCAAGATAACTATTCGTCAAACATAAAATCAGCTTTTTTATTCATAATTAAAAACAGCATTTTCCCAATTCCTTTAAACAGCTTAATGTGTGATTTTTAAAAACAATTTTCGAAGACATCAGGTGATATGAAGAAAAAGTGTTTTTTTTTTGTTTAACAACATAGGCATTAGTGAGAGTAATTTTCTAGTAAGTTCTTTGCAAGAGCGCCATAGAATCAACATCTATTTCCATTTTTCACATATTACTCAGTCTTGCTCTTTACTGTATACAGTATCTGATTTGTTTGATGAATCAAATAAAGAGCGCTCACAAAAACAGCATTTGCTCTGAAAAAGATTTAAACAACAGATATTTAACACATTTTCTATAAATTTTACTTGAAACATTGTAAAATAATTTGGTTAATTTAATGGTGGTGGTGGTGGTTAATTTTAAGATATTTCCTCATGTGTAATTTTTTCAGTAACATACAGTCCACCTGTTTCCTGATCAAAATCATTCATGCACATCAGACACGACAGAGGCACAGACAAATGTTGATGATTATCACTGATTACTATTTCAAACCTCATTTCAAGAGCATATTTTAGTACTCAAGAAATACTGTGGAGTGGATTTAATTCTAGATCCAAATAGTACAAAGCAAACAATATTTAAAAATAGACTGTGAATGATCTTAGTGGGTCCAGGTGGTAAAAGTTTCAATGGCATTTTATATTTATAGCAAGGTTTATGTTAGATATGGCCTACTTATATATGGTTCTCATGTCTCAAGGTAAGTGCTGGTTTTCATATTATAATGAGCTCGAGTAACCACATAAGCTCATTCTCCCTCTAATGCAGTGATTCTCAACCACTGTGCCGCGGCACTTTTGTGTGCCGCCAAATTTCAAAAGTGTGCCGCCAAATTTTGCAAATATATAATAATGTTCATATTATTAAATTATACCATTTCAAAAGAAAAATATTTTTAACATGAATATATAACTAGTCAGGTTATAAGTATTGTCACACAGTAAAAACTTTTCTTTTAGAATGCTGGCCACAAAAAAGTTTATTGAATTCGAATTTCGAATTGTTCATGAAAATAAAAATGTATACCGGTAAAATGGGGCGATTAGGGACAAATTCCAACTTTATGACCAATTTTAAGGTAGTTGTTGATGTATATAATGCTCTATCAGGATCAAAATGATTGAGTCTTGGGGGCATCTTTATTGTCCAATTTAAAACTATGCAACTAGCATTCCAGTTTAAGCAAAAAAAGCAAAAATAGGTGTAATCCCTATTTACCCGAAAATTGCGGTTAATTGGGACGAAATGAGAAATTTGCTAGGGTTGAGAAATTTGCTACTTGGTTTTAATTTATTTATTTATTTAGTTGCACCAACAAAGTGATCATCAATAAAAGACATTGAAAAACTGACATTATGAACAAATATTTAATATTTTATTATGTATTACTTAGACATTTTCTCCACCTTGAGATTTCATTGTTCTTATTACATGTCTGTGTAAAATCGACTTACTTATATTAAATTGCTTAGCTATTTCAACTAAAGACTTATTCCTAATTAGGCAATTGCCCAATTGCTGTTTTTAATATTAAGGGATAATATATAGGCTTTGCACTCTTTGATATGTACACGCGAGGCATATCTAAAAATAGAAAACAATACGTAACTGATAATATAAATATTTACCAAACAATAAAATAACACATTGATAATTTTGAATAAAAGTTCTAGACAAAAACATCATGAATAAACCAGATTTTNCTCATACCATGTTCAATAACAGGCACTGGGTATTCCAACAAGATTCGGCGCCAGCTCATAGAGCGAAGAGCACACAAGACTGGCTGACGGCGCGTGAAATCGACTTCATCCGGCACGAAGACTGGCCCTCCTCCAGTCCAGATTTGAATCCGTTAGATTACAAGATATGGCAACACTTGGAGGAAAAGGCGTGCTCAAAGCCTTATCCCAATTTGGAGTCACTCAAGACATCCTTGATTAAGGCAGCCGCCGATATTGACATGGACCTCGTTCGTGCTGCGATAGGCGACTGGCCGCGCAGATTGAAGGCCTGTATTCAAAATCACGGAGGTCATTTTGAATAAACTTTAGTGTCATAAGAATCTATGTTTTGTTAAGTTCATTTTGGTATATGAATGGTTACATAATGAATAAACTTGTTTCAATTATTTTACATTAAACATGTGACAGAATTTTTGACCTGACTAGGTATATATTGAAATCCACAAAAAAATAAATTATTTTATTATTTGCTTTGCAATGCGGTTTTTCTTAGTGCCAAATTATGATGAAGCGGCGTGCATAGCAATAGGAATATGTCTCAAGTCGGCGCACACTTGCCACTTTTTCGTACAAAACGTGTTGTTTTAGTGATCGTTGGGATTCACAAGGTGTTGCATAGTAGTTACTGCACCTTATCTTTCGTTAAAATTGGCAAATGTATGTGATTCGGTAGTAAGTAAATAATTCTTATCTTTTTCTTTGTGTGCTGCCAAATTTTGAAATAGTTAAATATGTGCCGCAACAAAAAAAAGGTTCAGAATCACTGCTCTAATGCAATAAAAATAAAAAACAATGGATCTCCGATTGTAACTAATTGACATAAATACTCACTGTCCTTCTTTAAAGTATTCTTTGAGTGTAGTAGAAAATCGCTTTGAATATTTTACAAATTCTCTTTTCCTCTGTTCTAATACTTGCTTCCCAGGACCTGGAGTATATGTAGATACCTCATTTACAGCATCCAGTAATTTTTTTATGGCAGAGGCTATTTCCCTGTTAAATTATATACTATGGTTATTACAATGTTGATTATTATACCAACGCTTGAAAGGCAAATGTGAGTAAGCGATAATAACTGCTTTGTACATAAATGATAGGTAATAACCATATTTGATGCGCAAAATATATATATTTCTAGGTATATTAAAAACATTTCAATCCTACAGCTAGATTCAATAAAATAGATTTTTTTCAGGTATTTAAGCTTTAAATTGGTCTACTGTAAAGTACACGCATTGTCACTTAGTCATGTTTGCCTTTCAAGTGTTGATATATTAAAGAATACAACCAAATATTGCATTTTCTACAGCACATACTTGATAGTCTCAAGAAAAGTCTTCCGATCAGTTATCTCATCTGGAATGCGACTCAGTATCTTTTTCAAAGCAGCAGATTTCTTATTAAGCTCCTGAAATGCCTCTTCAGTCCTGTTCAGCCTTAAATCAGTACCTATAAATAGAACTTTCTTGAGATTACATTGTAAAATCGTTTGTTTTTTAATCTTGTCTTTATCGTTTTATTTTTGAAAAATGGTCAGTTTTCATAACTTGAAGGTTTTTTAAATAGTATCATAAACTTGTAAGTTAACTAAATACAAAAAAATATAAATTCATACATTCTGAATCTGTGAGACTCCCTTGTAATCTTAATAAGCTCTCATTCATATTAACAGGAATATCTGCTCTCCTCATGATTCCTGCCACCAAATCATAATTAAGACCAGGTACTGCAGCCTCTGCTTTGGTGAGAGCTGCTCGTAATGTCTGAGAGGCAGCCAGATCATATTTCTCCAGCTGAAAACACATTTTAAAACATACTTTAGGTGGGAAAATAATATTAATAATAGTCTATCTGGCTATCGACTTTGCTTGGGTCGACAAAATACATACTACTATTAATACTTACCTTTCCTATAACAGTACTACTATTTTCACCATTTTCATCCTTAAATTCCTATCATTTTGCGTCTATTTGCTACCTAATCTAAGACGACGATTGATCAAAATGAACACACATGTACCATTTTATTTTTTCCAAGAAATAACAATGTCTGCTTTATCTTGCTGTCAGTTATCCTGCTCGGATAACTTTTTGTATCAGGCAATTGAGACTTGAAGTTTAGGGCAACAGTATTCATGATATTTTTTCTAAGAACTCCAGTAACCAGTAACAAAATATGAATAAAGTTATGAAAGCAATATTACAGTGGTTTCTTTATTATTAACGACTGTAAAACAAAAGATACAAGATCAATTTATCTTATTAATTCTGATATTGGGTCTTGTTGAGGTTACCAAGAAACTAGTTGATAGTTAAGTTACTTGATTAGAATGCCTAAAATGATAAGGTCATATTTTAATACATGTAAGTAGATTTAGAACGACTCACCTGCGTTAGGACAGGGCGAATTAAAACTGGTAATACCAAAGAAGTCACAGGCAATTCATCGCCCATTGTCATTGTGATAGTTTAAATATTTCAATTTATCTAATAAATTTATAAAACCCCAATAATTGTAGGCCAGTAACAATCAGATAAAAACAGTTTAATTATTGAAGGTAAATTTTGTAATCATTGGTGACAATTTGAGAAATATGTCAAGTGGTAGTACTTCCCTTTTTCTAACTGGAAAGGCGAAAGTATCACCTTACAACCAATTTGTTCCTTTTTATGAAAAATGAAGAGAACGAAATTAAATTAAATTAAATTAATTAATTTGAAATATGAATCAATTAGGATGAAAGTAAATGAAACAAGATGAGTTGGGAGGAAGTATAGTCTGAGTGATATGGTTATTTACTGAGACTTTTTGGAAGATCCTGGGAAACTACACCCAGCGCGGCGGCTTTGTTTCATTTTTCCACATTTTTGCCCTTTCACGGGTACTAAACATTTAATAAACCACTGCTATTACACATTGAAACCCAAAGAAAGACTAATTTAATAAATAAAACAATTCACACAACTTCTCACCCCGCGTTCCCGCCAAAAGTCAAACAACGTGAACGTATTGAATTTTCTTGTTTGATTAGTCCATTGTAAACGAAATGTAAGCACCTACAGCTAAATCCTTTGTACTTTGAAAATTACAAGAAAATATCATAGGCATAGTTCTTAGGGTTTTCATAAAAAGACCATGACAATACAACTGACACATGGCTTTAATATTTTATTATTTAATAAAAATTTAAGAGCATGACCAAAGTTTCTTTGCCTCTTCACCAGATCATTAAAAAAAACTACGATTTGACTCACTGAACCACAGATTCTTAATGATTCATTGTATGTCTTATCTATGACTAAAGCCCATAGAAGATAAGTAGGCACCTGCCCTACAAATAAATAATAATTATTTATTCACATACATATTTATCTAGCAAGGTTTTAGCTACTTTAACTATCATGGCAAAAAATACTTTAAGCTCAGCATTCCGGAAAATAGACATAGATCAATACAATGAAGACAACTTCAAAGAAGACGAAGCAGAACAAGCCGGCCCTACTGGACCGGATGAAGGCGAAGTGTGTTCGTTGTTAAATCAATATCCTTTTCAACTATCGTCTTATTATTATAAATTGTAATTGTATTTTCCTAAATTCCATGTCAAATTAATACTCCAATGTTTCAATTCATTTTTCTATTTTAAACTATCCCTTTATCCTTATAAACAGTTTACACATTAAATTTACTTTAAATTCCTACTTTTTATGTCATAAACAAATTTTGTGTTGTTAGTGTTGGTGCCACTTTTTTATTTCAACCAGGAGGTTTGATTACTCTACTTCATTGCATAGTACTCATTTATTAAATTACCTGTAAAACATACAACTTCAAAATTATTTCTCAAAGAAACAAAACTGAAGTCAGATGTGTAATGTGATCAATAACTTGGGTGGGGATGATTTCTATTCACCAGATTCTATTCAGTTATTATCACCTTTTTTATTGGTATCACATTACACATTAACTAGTTCCCTGTATACATTTTTTGAGAAAAATGCATGAAAGGGATTTAATTTCAGTGAGATCCTATTCCTACATCATCCAAAATTAAAATTGTGCTTATTTTGATGAATTGTGTTGTGATATAAAAATAAATTTCTTAACTTACAAACACAGGCAGACATATTGATGCACTCAAGCTAGTGTTAAATAATGCTCCGCTTGGATCATCTAATCAACAGGTAAAGGTGAGTGCTGTTCTAAATTATGGATACAGTAGAGATTCAGTTGTCTGGTTCAATATATAAGGTCAGTGTTCCAAAACCAGGATAATTGGATGTAAAAAAAACTGTTGTATGCATTTGCATAAAACATATATACAGCATGAATATTCATTCTTCCTTTTCTTCTTTCCTATTACCCTCTGCTGGGGTGTAGCACCTGAATCAAATCCTTAATAAAAATATATTAATATACATATATTTATTTTTAAGAATATTCATAGTGTATTTTATTGTAAAATTGTAAAAAATGTCTTTGGCTGTAAATTTATGTTGTGGGTCCCTGGAGCATTAAAATAAATGAGTTTGGTCAAATTCTCAGTCAATTACTATGAAGACCTAAAAATATTAACATTAATAATTTTCAGTTTGCTTAATGTGCATTTGTTATCAAAGCATAAATTATAGACTTTGTGAAGAACATTTATAATTTTCTGAAAACAATCTAGAAAGAATTGACCACATCTATATTGAATGACATTCTGACATTCAAAGGTATACCTTTTTCATTTCTAAGTTCCACAATGTGAATAAATTTGTATGTTTTTCACCACAAACAATCACCAGCTTTTCATACAACAGAGGACCAGATATTGGATACCCAGATTGCCATGTGTAAAAAACAACAATAGAATGCTTCCACTGCAACATCACTCTGTAGTGACTACTCCCATCTTACAATTTGCAGATGTAAAATAGTTTCTTTTTTAAATTTTATAATATAGAAGTATCTTATATTTATTGACTAATATACAGCCAGTTTCACTTTTACCATTGATTCATTAAGTTTTAATGAATTTTACCATTACTGATGCACATGTCACATGGGTGCAAAAAGCCACACAAAAATGTTCAAATTGGTTATTAAATTATAGAGAATCCATATAACCAAAGTTTGTTTAATTGGGTTTCTTTTAGTTTTCATTTCTTTTGTTTACACAAATTTTTTTGAGATGAAATAAGAGTTAACTAAAATGTTTCCTTTGTTTTGCAGGAAAACGCATTAACTCTGACTTTGAAGGTGTTGCTTGCAATCAAATCTGCACAAATAGAGGAAGCAGTTGGAAGTTTGTCTTTAGATGATATAGATAATCTTATGAAGTATATCTATAAAGGCTTTGAATTTCCATCAGAGGGTTCAAGTGGCCATCTGTTGTTATGGCATGATAAAGCATACAGTGTAGGTGGTCTTGGTTGTATAGCAAGAGTTCTTTCAGACAGAATGAGAGTCTAATTATTATAAATACTACACGGCTCAACCAATCAATGAGACCTTTATCCTAAACTTTAAGGAGTGTTGGTTTAATCTTTTTATCTGTTTACAGAACGATTCATGGTTTAGTGCGTCTAAATTTTATTTATTACTTAACTGTGTAGTTAAATAAAATTTATATAAAATTTAAAATATCACCCCTGTTCATTGAAATGGTAACCGAAATCCAAATTAGAAAGGAATGTTAAAACGTGACTTCTAAATACAGGGTGGGCCAGAAAAAACACTTTTGAATTCTGTTTACTAAAACATAGATTAAAATTCAAAGTTTATTATTTATTTTGAGATATAGGATATTTACAATCTATGTTTTACAAAGAACATCGTCAAGATATCCACCAGATCGACGAGAACGCAAATTTTGAATCACTTGTCTGCGGTTAACGGTAGGCAGCGGCTTGGCTCTGCCCCTGGCATTGCTGAAGTCCATGGGCGACGGTAACCACTCACCATCAGGTGGGCCGTATGCTCGTCTGCCTACAAGGGCAATAAAAAAAAAAAAAAAAAGTCCCTTCTGAAATCGCCGCCATGATATCAGATATCCCCATAAAAATAAATCTGGGGGCGATTAGTCAAGGCTCTATTGTCAGTGCTGGCCCCTTTATGAAATCACTTTTCCAGCGAACATTTCCCGTATGACGTCCATGCTTATGTTAGATGTGGATAGGTAGTTCCAACTTCTGGAATCACGTCCTCGAATTTATACCAGCAAGTTTTTGGGAGCTCTAGCCCGAGTAAATCCCTCAGCATACCAACATATCGTTTGGAATGAACAGTTACAGCTTCACCGCGAACATTATCAAAGAAATATGATCCGATCACAACTCTTGCTGATATTATCATATTTGTTTGTTCACAAATCCATTCATGTCAAAAGGTGTCTCTTTTTGTGATGTTGTGATGATGTGATGTGAATGTTTTTATACTGAGAGAACTGGTCAAGCATCAAAGATGCAAACTCAAGTCTTTTAGTGAAGTCAACTTCCTTCAGTTCTTGCACCAGTTGAATCTTATGTGGATTAAGTTTCAAATCACGTGACAAGATTCTCCATAAGCTGTTCGGGTAATCCCCAAAGTCGAAAAGCTAATCTATGTTTAATACCATTCGTGAAGTACGCGGGCGAACTTAACGTTTTCTCGGTAATGTAGAACCGGTTTGTTGAAATCTCTTTAGCCACTGCTTAATTAAATTGGTGCTTGCGTATACTCCGCAAATTTTATTCAACTCTAAACAAACCTCGCATGATTACGTTGGAACAATAATTGTCGAAAAAAGCTTACACGACGAACGCGGGTTGTTCCCCAGTAAAGTGACTCATGGCTACTAAAGTTGAATAAAATGTGCAAACGAAGGATACCTATGTCTCTCCCGTATGAAACTAATTAAAAATTAAGGTGAATTCTATTAAGGCCTACCCGGTGTTTTGGGCACTACAATGACATGTAGAAGGTAATTAAACTTCGTCAAATTTTTTAGGCTAAATCATTATACCAAACGTGCATTGATTCAAAATTGCGTAATGTAAAAATAAATAAATAAATAATAATAATAATATAGGACGACTGTAAAATAAGGAAGTCACAAAAATTCAATTTTACAATTATATTAATGTGTATAATAAATTATGGTAAATTATTACGGTGATATAATTTCTTGTCTTTTACAATAACGTTTGTCAACAAATTACCAATATACAAAAGGTGATTTATTGTATCCATGTTTTCTACATTTCATATTTCATGTCTATGTTTAAATAATATCTTATTTGTCAGTATTACACGACTTGTATTTTTACTAAAAAATAACTAGCTACGTAATGTTGTAATTGAAACTACTCTTACAGTTTCATCTAGACTTTAACGTGTCATTTCATTTCCTGAAAATATTTGCTATAGAAAATATGACTACAACATTCAAATGTCGACGAATAAAATCTAAGTCTTCCGTGACCACGAAAATTGTAAAGCATTCGATTAAACCGTAAAAGTAGTTTTGATTATATCTACGACTCGAAAAAAAGCGAACAAAATACTATATAAAATCTTACTTGTCCCATTATAATTGAAATGTAAATTTTACTGTTTAAAGGATTTATTTGTGAATGGCAACATAGAAAAACACTACTGTTTTTTTTTTATTTGAAATATGAAAAAAAATTGTCAACTTCGAAGCGTGGTTCGATTTTACTCTTTAGTGTAATTTTCATTGAATACACAATGGGAAAAGTGGTTAAATGAACGTATATATTATAATGCTGAGAGCATGTACATATTTTTATCTATACTATTATTTTTATTGATTCAATGAAATATACATAAAACTACGTAAGCAAAACTTGGGCTGTCACCTTTTATCAGATACGTTTAATACCATGTTACGAACCAGTTTATATTCTACTTTATAGATTGAGAAGCTAAGCAGAATTCAACATGATTAGACTAAAAAACATACAAAAAAACCCGTCAACCCAATGTTAAAAATACAATAATATGATACAATCAATAATAAAATGATGATTACATTCAAGCAATGTATTAAAATCACTGCTGTCTGTCAAAATTTTCTAGATTAACTATATAAATATAAAAATATGAAGTCGCTATATGTCGCTTTCTGCTTAAGAAATCCCTAATCTTGTTTAATAAACAGTATAACATTTAATTTCGTAATAAAGCATTTTTAGTACTAGGCATTAAAGATTTAAACTTAAAATAATAATTATAAAGTAATTATGATAAGTATGTATTCTATTCCAGTTTTAATATTATTAAAGCAATTTTACTTACCGTTCAACGTGTTTCAACTTATGTATTTTTTTTTATTGTCTTCATTTTCTTTCATGATTGTAAGCGTGAGTAATAAAGTTATACTTATATATGCCATGCTATTTGTATTATTGGATCCTATCGTATTCTTTTATTAATTGGCGTTATTAACGCGTACCTGAGTCTAGTAATGTGTCCTTACTTATACCATGATTATTTTATCCGGCTAGATAGTTGGAACAGCCACTAATAGAAATAGACTATTAACTTCGCTTATGTATCTAGATGGTTGACGAAAATCCGCGTAGTGGAGAACACTGATAATTATATGTATATGGCTATATATATACCTAGTCAGGTCATAAATTCTGTCACATGTTTAATGTAAAATAATTGAAACAAGTTTATTCATTATGTTCTTATGACACTAAAGTTTATTCAAAATGACCTCCGTGATTTTGAATACAGGCCTTCAATCTGCGCGGCCAGTCGTCTATCGCAGCACGAACGAGGTCCATGTCAATATCGGCGGTTGCCTTAATCAAGGATGTCTTGAGTGACTCCAAATTGGGATCAGGCTTTGAGCACGCCTTTTCCTCCAAGTATTGCCATATCTTGTAATCTAACGGATTCAAATCTGGACTGGAGGAGGGCCAGTCTTCGCGCCGGATGAAGTCTATTTCACGGTTGCTCGCTTCTTCACTACTGTGTGCGTACACCTTATCATTTTGTTTGTTGTAGCTCTCTTCTACGGTAAAAAATTTTTCATCCGAAAAAAGAATTTCCCGATATATTTTTCCCGCGTACCGCTTCAACAAAGCGTGGCATCTCTTCAGTCTCAGGTCCATTAGACGAGTATTCAAACGATGTCCTGTTTTTCTTCGATATGCCCGAAGCCCTAAGTCTTCATTTAACACCCTTTTCACCGTGGTTCTGCTTAACCCCATCTGAAGGGCCAACAGTTTCTGCTTACGTTTGGGATTTCTTTGAATTCGCGCCTTCACAGCTCTTATCACTGCTGGAGTCCTAACAGACCGAGGGCGACCACTTCTTGACCTGTAATCTACACTAGAGTCTTCATTGTATCGTTTGATGGTACCATAAACGAATCTTTTGGTTATATTCAAATTTTTCAGTATGTTAAAAATTTGAATTGGCGCGTAACCGCAACGATGCAACGCAATAACTGCAACACGGTCTTCTTTAAGCGTCCACTCCATATTTAAAGATGAGTAAAATTCTAAAAGTATGTTTACATTTTTATTTTCATGAACAATTCGAAATTCGAATTCAATAAACTTTTTTGTGGCCAGCATTCTAAAAGAAATTTTTTTACTGTGTGACAATACTTATTACCTGACTAGGTATATATATATAAATGTGTGTGTGTATATATAAAATATATACACACACATTCACATTTGACATAAATATAAAAATGGATACACTATTGAATTTACCGTTTTGGGTGTGAACACAAGATGCATAAAGTATGTTGTGTTAAAAGTCGTCAGAGGCTCACTTTTATTTTTATTGAATAATTAAATATATTGTATGTATAATAATATATATCTATATAAAAACTAAGTAATTGAAAATATTAAATGCAAATAAAAATAACAAAAAACATTGGCCATGTCTTTTCAAATGGAGCAATAAAAGTACATTTTTTTCTAAATAATCTAGGTTAAAATGTCAATTCAACAAGGTACGCACGCGCACGCTAACCAATCAAAGAACAGGTTTTTAAAAAACATTAATTGACATGTGCATACCTAATTACTTACAACGTCAAAGACAATAACAAAAAATATTAGCAAATAACATAAGTATGTAGTAGTAGGTTCTTACATAATATAACTCGTAACAAGACGTTTAAGAATTAGGAAACGAGCCGTATCCCTTTTATATGTTTTTTTTTTTTTATGATTGAAAGTTTACTGGTGGCCCCCGAAGGCCTTTCCAGTTTCACCAGGACAGGTGGGCGAGCAAAGGCTCAGCCAAGAGAGGCGGGATTTGCTAACAACTGCCCGAGCGCCTCCGAAGGAGACCTAACAACTCAAGAGGAATTGTTTCGCGAATGAATCTACTACCGGATCGGAATCGCGACCCGCTGAAAAGATCCGGCGAGAAACTCAGCGGGCTGATGCATGGGTTAGGTTGCACGTCGACCTCTTTGTCGAGTTCGACGAGTACGGTTACCGGAGTCCCTAAGCCTGCTCCTAGTATTAGAGCTGAAGGCATCTAATGCAAAGGTTATTGGATCTGATGGAACCGTAAGGACGTGTCTAGGGCGTCGACGGTGACTGGCTCCTGCATGATCAGGATTCGGGGAACCCTTTTATATGTATTTTAATGTGGTAACTATAGGTGGAGAGACTAGTTGTTCTTCGTGTTTTATGAGGAGTGCTTTAAGATTTTATTTGAAAGTATTCTTCCTTTATACATATATACTATAATAATGGTAATATGAGTCGACTATTATCAAAGGCGGCAATCTGACTTTTGGACAATGATTGGTAAATCAGAAAAACGAATTATTGACTTTGTATTCCATTGGCAGTCACAAAACTCTTCGGAACGACATCTTAGATAAATAACAGGTTAACTATTAACCTTTATTTAATGCAGGTTTTTTAACCGTATTCTTTGAAGGAGACGATTATATTCAAATAAATCTGTATTGACATATCAATAAAAATTTTTTGTCCAAATGTACAGATTGCCACCTTTGATAATAGACGACTCATATATACCAATTTTCTTCTTTCTAATATTGCTTATCCTGCCGTCAAATCCGAGTTTGTGCCTACCACCTGGAACGGTTGCTCTTCCAAACCAAACTGCAATGAATTCCCCATTGTGTACGGACCTATTAAGATGTACCGCTTTAATTTGGGGAATAGTGAAGTCGAAGACAGTATCTGGACATACTCCTTATCATATATTCTCATCTAAATCTCCCATTAATTTGTCTCTATTGGTCTTCTTCTTTTTTGTCGTTTCACTCTTGTCAGAACTTTGTAGTCAATATTTAATATTGTTGTTGGCAGACGAAGCAAGCCTAACGACTTTTCGGCATTGGCCTTATTTTGCAGTGGCTCTGGCTCATTAATACAGTGGAGCACATAATAAGTTACAGTGGTAGAGCCCATTTCCGCGATGTAATGACATTTTCCGGTCCGAAAGGTAGGCATTTTTAATGCATAGAAAACTTTGACCTCACCTCTCCATATAGACGGTGTAAATTAATCTACGCTACGCAATTTTATTGATGTGAGCTCTGCTCAATTCATGTTGTTGTGCTCATAATATAGAACGATTTACTATGAGCGTTACCTACCTGAAAACAATAAAAAAGTAAGAACTAACAAAATCCAATAACTCCTAACGTATTTTTGATTTACTCGTTGCTAGTGATCAGTGACTCTGACTGCACTATTAAACTGTTATGTATTAAACATCACAATTTATTTTGGCAAAACCTTTTTTTAACGCTGGGGAATCCGTTTACGAATACCCGGTTGAGAGGGATTTTGGCAAAACCTAAGAATAAGTTAAGGTTGGTGGTATGTGTAAATAATTCCTTTACAAATAATCTGCAGCAGAAACAAGTGACTACTATCACTTTTCAACTCATCTGTAGCTGCAGGAAGGAAAGTAAACGTTAACCGAGACCGTTTCTCATTACAGAGGGAATGTTACATATAAAAGCGAGTAAATACACTTTACTTTCGACAGTTTTTTGACTGCATCGTCGCTGTACACTCGCCTACAATGATTTTTATGGTTGGTACTTTTTAAATTGACCTAATTATTGTCGGATTGTTATTGTTTTTTTTTTGCTGAATTATGTCAATATTACATCAAACGCAGTTACATAATATTGTCAGTTCCCGTTTTTGCAAGTAGTTACGTGACGGAGATTGTTTCACGAAACAACCACAAGACAGTGCTTTATTTTGTTCCTTTAATTATTTTGTGTTTGTGTGTGGTTGGTTTAATGATGTATTTAAATTATCCTTTGATGTTTCTACCATACTTATATCATTTATGAAATATTTTTGTACAGCGCTAATGCAGTATTAAGTACAGTATGAACACATTTTGTTACTAATTATTTTAATTAATACATTATCTTATATTTTTTTTACAGAAATTAATGGTTCTGTTATGTTACATATGGTGCGCTTTCGCATCTCATCATTCACATACTATCCCTGTGGAAGGTTATGAGACAGAACTACAAGATCTTGGACAACATGTTGAAATACCAGAAACGCCTGTGAAAGTGATCAAAATTACAAAGACAATTGCTGTTAAAATTCCAGTGCCTTATCCAGTGAAAATAAAGGAAAGGGTGCCTTATCCAGTGCACGTCGCTAAACCATACCCCGTTCCTGTACCGCAAATTATTAAAGTTCCACATATTGTAACACCGGGGAATGGACATAACAGTCATGAAGCAACAGAAGACGGTGTACAAAATAATTCCTATAATGTTCAGGAAAATCATGAACCATCTGATGGTGGGCAGTCGTATAGGCCTACGTCAAATATTCACTCCTTTGAAGGCAGCCCCAGTTATAGTCAAGATGCAGCCCAATTTAGTGAAGAATATGCAGGGACGCCGTCTGGGTATAACGCTCCAACATATAGCAATTACGGTAATTCTGGAAACGGTGATAATACTTTTGAACATAACCAATACGAACAACTGAGAGACTTCCTCCCTCACAATCAAGGCGCCGCACATTCGGACGGAGGAAATAGTTATTACCATTAGTATTTTCCTGTTTTAAACTTCAATACAAAGTTTTGTTACATAATATGTAATTGTAATATGTAATTAATCTGCCATGTTCATTTACATGTAATGGAATCAAATGTTCTTGGATATCAATGGCATATGAACGTTTTTATAAGCTTGTTTGTTACTCTGTTTGTTACTAGATGTGTAATGTATGTAGGTAATTATTTTTGTTGTAAATTATTAAACAACTGAATTCAGAGGTATATTTTTATTTCGATTAATGCAATTCTATCAAAACTATTTGTTTACACTACGTTTAAAGGTCTAACACAACACAACAAATTATAAAAAAATAAACTATTATTAAATCTATTGAAACTTCCCTTATAGCTGTGTGTTCGCATAGTCACGAGTTACAACGTATAGAAATTCTTATTTAATTATACTTTAGAGTGCACAGAAAAACATCAGAAAAGAACTGTGTAAGTGTTCTGTACACGAGATGAGTTAAATTCGTACATGAGGTGAGCTCCAAGTAAACCAAAATCAAGAGTAAATGGTAGGTGGAAAAGTGTACAACAACAATGTTTTTTTTTTTTTAATAGAATACATATTATTATATTATTATATAAAATTGTACCTACGTACTATCAAAATGCATTGGTTTAAACACAAAAGCTAATCTGTTTTAATAATAATGTAATAAACACGTTGAAGTTGCACTAACTACAACACATTTGGAATATATATTTCATACATAGATATTTTTTTTTTTTTTTCAAAATAGATAGTTATTTTAATTACGATAAAATTAATATTAGGTATATTTTATTAAGATTTATTGAGGTAAACTTAAACACTATCGTTTCGACAGCTACTTATCCACTACGTATGGAATCAGAAATTGGGCGCAAATTGTACACGCGGACGTTTTAAGTTGCCGGAGTCACTGGATTCAGCCAAGTTGTTGACCTCATGGACAGGCCGTAGTACCACTTCCGGTTTCTCGTCTTCATCCGAAACGTACATTCGAGTGAGATCGGACGCCACCGAAGCTGTTTCGCATACGCTAAAATAAAAATAAATATTACATCTCATCCCATAGCTGATAATACACATAAATTAGTTATACCTAGTTGAGCAACTCAAGCACTCAACAAAAATGTTTACGGGCGTCGGCCACTAGATGGCTTCGCTTCTATTAGTTCCTCATTACTCCTGTAGATAGCAGTAACATATTACCTGTTATATCCTGTTATTTTTAATGAAGGCTTTTGTAAATTTTCAGAAACCACACATTGATAAAAATCTATTGATAAAAAGGTCAATTTGTCTATAACAAATAAAGATTTGTATGTTTTTTTTATGTTTAGCTATACAATAATTAAATGCCTTAAACTTT
Source organism: Bombyx mandarina (assembly GCF_003987935.1). The sequence continues at coordinate 98,553 of NW_021011648.1, forward strand.
AACAATATATAAGCTCGGGGGCATCCATTACAAGATGTCGCTAGTTTCGATACAAAAAATATTTGTCTTAAAGTATCGCAGTTTCAGGGCCCTGTCTCATTCGTAGACCTACAAAATGACAATCACAAATAAATCTTGTATTATATTTCTGTACCAAGACAAGATTTTTATTTGACTTTACTGATAAACCTGTGCAATCTTGAAAAGCTTTTAAACGCTTTAAACGGACTGTTGTAAACGGATTTAATTGCGTAAGTAGTTCACAATCAGAAAGTATCTCGTTCACTTCTTTAACGCGTTATTCGCTTTGTCGTTGTGAACATACAAATGGACAATTACTTGTCACGGTCTATTTACTTCCTTCTGTACTCTTAATGAGTTTAACAGGGTCTGAACAGAAGTTTGATTAATAAATTGAAAAACTTTAAATCATATATTTTTAAATATAATTCTACTGAACGTGTGTATATCACCGAACTCTTAAACGGTTGGACCGATTTGAAAGATTTTTTTGTATGCGTTTGAGTGGCGCCCTGGATTGTTTAGATTCACAAATCAGCCCGGCAGATGGCACTGCAGTCGGTATCTAGGCTATTGCATATATGTATCCACAGGACGTCTATCGGGTCCACTATTACTCATATATAATTTTATTTGACATTTTTCGTTCCGGTTTAGAGGGTTAAACACAGCCAGGCCCAATTATAATCTAGAGTTCGACCTCGTATTCACGTCTATGAGCTTTGGTAGCCATTGAACAGAAGATCGCTGTAAGCTAGTTTTCATATGCTTGCTCCTTCAAAAATATGTTGAAATTTCACATTATTGGCACCCAAGGTAAGCGGACGTGAGATTTGTTGGTGAATGCTAGACGTCCCTCGCGAACATTCTTGAAGCCATTCCATTAATGGCTACAGCCAGTTGCTGTCTACCGGTCATAGATATTTAAAGAAGAAGTAGAGGTCATATTTTAAACTCGATCTAGGACGACGCTGCCAACGATGGAAACTTAAAAAACCGATTGCCGTACCTAAAAAAGATTAATTTGAAACTAATAAAAACAAACGATTATAATTCTATCGAACCAGGGGCTAATATTCTCTCCCAGAAACACATTTTCGAGCCAAGAACAAGTCTACTAAGACCTCGAATATGCTTAAGGAATGTACAGTACATTCGAACCGCGAATTGAAACAGGGCTCCTAGTTAGTCGGGATCAGTCACCGTTAGACCGACGAGGCCATCAAAATACATTTGTATATCCATGATTTTTTTCAATTTAACATTACAATATCATATAATCCCGATGCTGTCTCGATGTGGTCCCGATGCTGAAAATTTTGAGGTATACATGAAGTATTTTGATATTTATACTATACCTGTTGTTGTAGTACTCTGTGTCGGTGATGTTCCCACTGATGGGCGGCGCGGGGAGCGACTCCGACGGCTCGCTCGACGGCAACTTCATCACTACATCAGGCTGTATGTCGTCTTCCTCCCCCACTAACCTACTCGATGCGACAATCATAAGTATTAAAATAAGGGTTATTTGTTAACAGAGGTTTTGTTTTTTACTCGCGGTACAATTCAAATTTTAAAAATTGAACGGGTAGCGGCTCCACGGAAAAAATAAGACAGGATGGAGGTACGTACCCCTGCAAGTACACAATACGCTTTTCGACAAATAAATTCAAATATGCCCGATTTTGGTACCAAACTTTTCTAAATAAATATCTATTTAACATTTTTTAACGAACGGCTTCTAAGATCGTGTAATTTAATCGAATCGTAAATTTTTACCTTTCTTATTTAGTTACGAAATGTTGGGAGCCCACGCAGGTCTTTACAATTTTCCTGCGTATTTATTGGCGTAAGGCCGTCATATATTTGAAGATAGCCGGTAAATTTACACTGAATTTGAATGAAATGAATGAATGAAATAGACTTATATATATATAAAGATCAATATTCTCCACTTTGTTCGTTATACGCACCTTCCTAAATTCAATGTAATCTTATATTCTTGCGACTTTTTAACCACCTCCAACCAGTTGCGTCTTTCGTCATCTCTTTGCGTACCGAATGAAGTGCCAGGCCTAGAAGCAGATTGAGCTCGATAAGGACTTGAATGTTATTGGAACTTTTCCTCTTCTATAAATTTTTCTTTCAATTTTTAATTAACACCAAAATAATGAAACTCGGGATTTTTTTTAAAACTATAAACACATATGTTTCTTATATTGCTTTAAATACGATCGAAAGATACCAAAATATGTTACTATTCTTAGGTAACGTTTATTATTAAGTTATTAAAAAAGTTTCCAACGTATATTTTAACGTGGTTGTAACAATCTTAATAAATAAGTTAAATAATAATTAACATATAATATAGAATAATATTAAATAGATAGATAGAAGAAGAATGTGTTCGTTCTTACATAGGCGTAAAGTTGACCATTGTGGCGAGATGCTTTTGTTTGTGCACTTGATAAATATTATCAGAGGTTTCCACCATAGTAATATCTTTAGTATAATTCGTAGTTAAAACTATAAGATTTCGATATTTCTCGTGCGTCATACTATTCTGTAGGTCGTCTATATTGAATTTCAGCGTTTCTAAAATTCAAATACACAACAAAATAAAGTGTCAGTTTCCAAATAGACGGTACAGAAGCAGTGGCGTAGCTACCAAGGGGCTAGGCGGGGCAGTGCCCCGGGGCCCTCAAGCTCAGGGGGCCCTCGAATCCTTACCAGAAATCTCGATTGAACTGAACTTTTGGAAATTTTTCCCATTTTGAAAATAAAGATGACAGGTTGCAACCCCACTTTAATCATGCCAACTCAGTTGAGAGAAATTCAAAAGTTTTGCCTAGGGAATTCCCCTAAATTCTTTCTGTAGGTTGGCAGTGTTATCAATTTCACGGATAGTGATTTGTGCGTTTTATTATTCATCGATGTGCGTTTTATTGTGAATTCAAGTAAAAAAATTTATTCGAGAACGGTTAAGAAATTAATGCTGTATCGGGGGTAAGTAAGCTAATGTCAATAAACTTTTTTGTACTGGTCAATATAGTGGTTCAATTTTATTTTATTTTACCGCTCATATTGATGTCCATCAAGTCAATAAATCGTGTAAGTCTATAGATTTAGGCTACAGCGCATTGTAATAGGTTGGGGAAAAAGTTTCTTCGCATTTTTTAAGAAAATTCACACCATTTTTTAATATAGTTTATTTACATTTAACTAAAGTATGTAGGTACCCTTTTGTTCGATAACTTTTTGCCATCTTGTAGGTAGGGACATGATCCCATTGTTATAGAAATTTTGGGGCTTCTAATCAAAATACCGCGACAATCGGTTTTGGCAGTCCTCTCGTGATGTTAACCTGACACTGCCTAAAGAATTTGGAAGAGACTGAAACAGTTGGAAATCTGAAGGTGCAAGGTCAGGGCTATGCGGCGGATGTATTAACGCCTCCCAGCCAAGCTCTCTTAATTTTTGCTGAACGGCTAAAGATGCGTGAGGTCTAGCGTTATCATGATGAAAACCACACCCCTTCTGTTGATTAATTCCGCCGCTTTCAACTTCTTGCTTTAATCTCATCAGTCGTTCGCAGTAGAGTTCAGAATCGATGGTCCTGCCTGGTGGTAACATCTTATAATGAATAATGTCCTTTCAATCCCACCACACACACAGCATCACCTTGTTGCGAGTTAACCCGGGTTTCGCTACAGTCTGTGAAGCCTGACCGGCCTTTGACCACGACCTTTTTCGCACGTTCTTGTCGTACGTGATCCACATTTCATCACCAGTTATCAGTTCTTTCAAAAATGGTTCGGTTTCATTACGTCGTAATAAAGAATCATAAGTGAGTACACGGTTCATTAGGTTTCCTTTAATGAGCTCGTGAGGTACCCAAATATCGAGCTTTTTTGTGTACCCAGTTTTTTTCAAATGCGCCAAAACTGTTTTGTGTTGAATTCCCAGTTCTTCAGCTACGTTGTAACTACTGATATGCCGTTCTTGCTCTACTTTTTAAAAAATGGCATCCATTTTATCCGTAATAGGGCGACCAGAGCGACGTGCATCTTTGACATAAAAATTTCCGGATTGAAAACATTTAAACCAAATTTATGCTACTCTCACAGACACTGCACTAGGTCCATAAACATCGCAAATTTTTTTCGCGACTTGCTTTGCATTTTTATCTTTTTTGTAGTAAAATGTTTAAATGTATCGAATTTCTTCATTAGATTCACTCATCTTGAAAGTACGAAAAATAAATAAAAATCACACATTTTACTAATTTGAATTTGGAATTATCTTCTTTAAAATTTAAACTTTTAATGATATCAAAAGCAGCCAGATAAAAATAGATTTTATTACAAGTACTATAATGCGAAAAGACTTTTCCCCCAACCTGATATGGTGTTACTGTTTAATATTTTTATTACCTGCCCTGGAGTGCATAAAAAAGAGCTTAAGTAGCTTAGCATTTCTAAAATATTTGTATATTCCATATTTTTATTTGATAAAACCTAATCAGTTTACATAATAGTGGGGCCCCATTTTTTAATTTGCCCCAGGGCCCTTGGTTACCTAGCTACGCCACTATACAGAAGTAGCATTCATTCCAAATACTCACTTTTATCGATGGGCGCTATCTTTCCGGCGACCTCGAAAAGAAAATCCGCTGTCCAAAAATGAGGAATTCTTATAAACACTTTCCCGGAATCGACGGGCATGTGGAAGCCGAGCTTGTGTAAAAGCTGCAGAAACTTCAAGTCTTTGCAGATACTGGCTTGTCTGCAGTTCCACGGCACCAATGGAACAGATTGGTTGAACACTAAAGTGAAATAGTGAACTGATTATTTTTATTAATTAAAAAAAAATACATGTGTGCAATTCACACGTGGTAGAAGTGAAACCTTCAAAAATTAAAATAAAATTATCCTAAATGTTTAAGTATATGTAAAATTTTGTCATTACTAAATGATTGTAAATCATCTGTTATAGTAATAGTATAAGGTAGCGCCCTCTGGGAATTGATACTTTAACTTCACGTATAATCCTAAATTAAAATTCACTACAAGAGGTTTCATACACACGTTAGTATTAAAAAATCTCATAGATGGCGCTGTATTAAAAAAACTCTCTATGGTCTTATTTTTTCGTTTCATCGAGTTTGAAATCACAACGATTCTAAAGAAGTTTCACTTAAAAAAACCTAAGCTACTTCATGGCTTTTTTGTGCAGGTCGCTAAAGTTCAAGTTAAAACATTCAGAAGGTATGTTAAATTACATCAATTTGAAATAAATTATTTGGAGTCGCGTTAGATAATTACTCACGCAATGAATGGCAGGACACTGGCGACAAAGACGGAAAGTCCGATTTCTTCTTGAACAATTCAAAATTGAGTAGCTTGCAGTCAGCTTGGTCGGCCAGGAATTTAGTGGCCGATTTCTTCTGGATATATATTTTAGCGCAGCAGGTATCCAAAAGTACTTTCTGTACCCAATCTAGGAAGTTAGACTTCCCGTCGTTCGCCAGCTGCTCGCATAGTTTGCCGATCTCGTCGTCTCTCGTCTCCTTGTTTAGCTCTACAGTTCTGGTGTTCCACTGTTTTTCGGCGTTCAAAAACGTCTCAAATTTATCTTTATCAATAATGTTCTGTTTATACAGCTGTGTGATAATAGATTGTCTAGATTTAAAAGTTCCGTAATCTTTGAACAACTTCACAATCTCGCCGATAACATCGGATAGAGAATTACATTGCATGTAGTTCCAATTCAATGAGCTTAGTTCGTCTTCTGTCCACCTAAAAGCGTAAGGTATTGACTTTGTAAGGACTTTACGCAACAAAATTCTTCCAAATTAATATACTGTACAATTTATTTTTTTATGTTAATATGTTTAAATGTTCTATTCAGACGTTGTGCCTACCGTCTACCGCCTTGAAACATGTGCTCAAAATCATTAGTTGGTTTTTACAACGAAGTAAGCAGGACTCGGGTTTAGATCCGTGCGGGTTCACAACATGCCTGGCTATCGATGTTCTAGATATCAAGAAGGGTAGGGATAGTTAACTAGGAAAATGCACCAGTAATACCAATCCAAGAAGTCCTAACTCTAAACTCCTACCCTCCAGTGAATAAACGAAGAGTCAATTATAAACTCCGGACTCTGTCTACCAGAATCTTCTTGAATCTCTCAACGTAAGCAAGAAAAAATGGTAGTAATTTGACTGTGCCCATGGAATTGCCCATTGTATTCATGGAAGACGGTAACCACTTGCATACACCACCGACTTATTTGACTGCAAAATAAAAATGACAGACTTTTCAGTAGGATAATAGAATGCTCACGTTTCCACAGATGCGTTACTGGCGTTACTAATTGTGTTATTCTTCTTGGCTATATCGTTAGTGCGCGGACCAGCGACATCTTCCGGCGTCGTGACAGGCTTCGAAACTATTTCGTCGTCAAAGTTCTCCGTGTCAAGCCTAATGTCAGCCATGGTTTGTAACGTGTGCGGCTTCTTTATAAACGTATTGATCACGTATTCGATGAGATCGGACCAATCCTTGAATTAGAACAATTAACGTGAAAATAATGATACCAAAAAAAAAAAAACAGTAAAAACTTCCGATGACCTTCTCCTATTGAAAACACGCCATTTACAATTTGTAAAATTGCTATATGTTGTGAACATATTCCTTTTGTGTAAGAACAAGTTAGTTCGTGGAAAAATGATGAAATATGACCATAAAAACTTACATCGCAAATTTCGAATTCCGATTTCCAAATCGAAGTGAACGTCTTAAGTATCTTAGGTTGGAACAATGTTATCAGGCTTTCTAGTTCGCCTCCCGCGTGGTGCATTACCGTGAAGATACAGTCGTTCACAAACTCTCCGTTACTGGCGTAATCCTCTAGCAGCAACCCGTATTGGTACATTATTTCGGGCGTAGCGAATCTATAGACGGTTCAAAATTATCAGGTTGTAGATAGCTTACGGTACTGAGGTAATTTACGGCAACTGAAGTTTCTTTTTTTATTGCATAGATGGATGGACGAGCTCACAGCCCATCTAGTGTTAAGTGGTTACTGGAGCCCATAGAATCTACAACGTTAATGCGCCACCCACCTTAAGATATAAGTTCAAACCGAAACGCATTACTGCTTCACGGCAGAAATAGGCAGGGTGGTGGTACCTATCCGCGCGGACTCACAAGAGTTCCTACCACCAGTAATTACGCAAATTATAATTTTGCGGGTTTACACGATGTTATTCCTTCACCGTGGAAGTCAATCGTGCACATTTGTTGGGTACGTATTTCATTAGAAACATTGGTACCCGCCTGAGATTCGAACACCGGTACATCGCTCAACACGAATGCACCGGGCGTCTTATCCTTTAGGCCACGACGACTTCAATAGACTTCAAGTGAAGTTGTTTGAAGTTTTCGCGGCTATCTGCATTACAGACACGTTGTACATCATCAAGTGTGCAATTCATTTTGTGGAACAAATGATATTTTTTTATTGCTTATGGTTGGCCGAGCTCAGGGTCCACCTAACGTTATTGGAGACCAAAGATACTACAACGTAAAAGCCGCCACCCACCTTGAGACATGAGTTCTAAGGTCTCCGTTTTCACAGTAAAACAGCTGCCACACCCTTCATACTGAAATGCATTACTGCTTTACGGCTAAAATAGACAAGGTGGTTATAACCTAACCGCGCGGACCCACAAGACATCCTACCACCAGTAAAAATTGTGGTAAATATCAGTAAATATAAAGATCGTGCTAAGAACACGTTAAATAACAAATAAATAATACTATACAATAATTAATTAAATACTGGGTGAGTTATTATAAAAAAATTATCGAATTTATTTTTTGTTTCTTTTCAGGTCACTAAGAGTGATAGTTAGTTGTCTTTACTAACTTAAGATGATTCTTTATCATTTTTAAATATGTTTTTTATACTACTTTAAATTCTTCCCACATTAAGTACGTTTCGCACTTATCACGAAATGGTACATGAAGATATTAGAGATCTCTTAGTACTTTTATGGTTGGATTCGTGGTATGAGTTGTCAATAACTTCAACAATGCTATTTCTCATAATAGATAGAATTATAAAGTACCAAAAAAAAAATTTTTTTTCGGTGAAGTCGCTAATAGTGCTTCCTTATCCATACAGTTCAACACAATGTTTTGGAATGATATGTTTTGTGAGACCTTGATAAGCTTTGCCCTTGGGGAAACATAGCAGTCAAATCACGGAGCCCAAGTAGAGTAACCATAAATTATGCTTAATCAAACAAAATATTAAGACTTTAATTAACTATTAATTAGGCAACCAATTAATTGTGATTGGCAGTGCTCCACGTCAGTCTTAGGTAACTTTATTGGAAAAGCATGTTTCCGCTTACTATAAAAATTCACCCATTATACCAATACAGAACGTGTACGTTTAATAAAGTAACTAGCTTTCCTTTGCTTGCGTGGAGTGAAAAGAACTGATAAAAAATATATTCTTTCTTTGTATCCCTAACTATATACAAAAAAATTGGTCTAAAATAGTACATGACCAAACGTCATGGAAACATAAAAAATCGACCTAGGTAATTTTATTTTTGTGTAAATTCCAACATCTAACGATATAAATTTTTCCAGGAACCTATAAATGACGATAACTTAATTGGGTTCCAAATTTGTTTATTTTATCGACAAGTGAAAACTAAATGGGAACTGGTTATGTAGTTCTGGAGATGTGCGCGAACAAACAAACCGATTGAAAATAATTCTATTGTGGTTTATGTTCTATTAATCGTCTTTAATTACCCTTTCTATTATTTTTTTACTTATCTTCAATGTACAGGCACACTATACTTAGTCTGGCCATAAATACTGTTACTATTAAAAATAAACAAAATATTACATTTGAATTTGGAATCTGTAATTTTTACATGATTGCTCATTGAGTTTTCTCATTTTGGCGCCAATACGCTGTACAATATTTTGCGATATTAAAATGAAGTGGGGTGATAAAGAGAACCGAATCGCTGTGATTGCATTACACAAAGTAGGTATGGAGCCAAATGCAATTTTTAAAACTCTCCATACGCTTGGTATTAGTAAAATGTTTGTGTACCGGGCTATTAATAGGTGCAATGAGACCTCCTCTGTTTGTGACAGAAAAAGATCTGGCCGTCCACGTAGTGTTCGTACGAAAAAGGTGGTCAAAGCAGTAAGGGAAAGAATTCGAAGAAATCCTGTCCGAAAGCAAAAGATTTTATCTCGGGAGATGAAGATAGCACCTAGAACCATGTCGCGTATTTTAAAAGATGACTTAGGACTTGCAGCCTATAGGAGACGTACTGGTCATTTCTTGGCAAATAATTTAAAAGAGAATAGGGTGGTAAAATCGAAACAATTACTGAAGCGGTACGCAAAGGGTCGTAGAAAATTTTTGTTTACAGTGAGAAAATTTTTACAATTGACCAACATTTTAACAAACAATATGATCGTATTTATGCTCAAAGCTCTAAGGAAGCTTCTCAATTAGTCGACAGAGTGCAACGTGGGCACTATCCGACTTCAGTGATAGTTTGGTGGGGTATTAGCTATGAAGGAGTGACTGAGCCATACTTTTGTGAAAAAGGTATCAAAACATCGGCACAAGTGTATCAAGATACCATTCTTGAGAAGATAGTGAAGCCCCTTAACAACACCATGTTCAATAATCAAGAATGGTCCTTCCAGCCAGACTCGGCGCCAGGTCATAAAGCTCGGTCTACGCAGTCTTGGTTGAAAACGAACGTTTCGGACTTCATCAGAGCTGAAGACTGGCCGTCGTCTAATCCCGATCTTAATCCTCTGAATTATGATTTATGGTCAGTTTTAGAGAGTACGGCTTGCTCTAAATGCCATGATAATTTGGAGTCCCTAAAACAATCCGTACGATTGGCAGTGAAAACTTTTCCCATGGAAAGAGTGTGTGCTTCTATTGATAATTGGCCTCAACGTTTACAGGACTGTATTGCAGCCAATGCAGACCACTTCGAATAAGCTTTTTATACTTTAAATTGTATTATATTTATGTATTAAACTAACACACTGTAAAAGTAATAAATGTTATTTGCAATAGATTTTTTTTTTTCCTTTGTCTCAGTATTTATGGCAAGACTAGCTATTCTGCGGTATTATTATGTGTATTGATGATAAGTGATTTAAATCCGCTTATAAAGATAGCTGTATAAAATGTACAACGTACTGTTTTATATGGTCCACCATATTAGTCGTGCCATTGTATTCGGTCATCTTCATCACATTGTCTAAGAACAATAGTAAAATATGATTCGTTACTATTATATCCTGTGAAAAAGAAAAAAATGATAATTAGTAATTTAGGATTGTAAGGATTTAGAATATGTTGAACTTTCTATATTAGTATTACTTTGGTGTGTATGTATGTATGTATGTATGTATGTGCAAGGATAAACTAAACGGTTAGTACTTTTGCAGTATGTTTTTTTTTATTTATTGCTTAGATGGGTGGACGAGTTCACAGCCCACCTGGTATTAAGTGGTTACTAGAGCCCGTAGACATCTACAACATAAATGCGCCACCCACCTTGAGATATAAGTTCTAAGGCCTCAGTATAGTTACAATGGCTGCCCCACCCTTTATGCCGAAACGCATTACTGCTTCACGGCAGAAATAGGCGGGGTGGTGGTACCTACCCGTGCGGACTCATAAGAGGTCCTACCACCAGTGAAATGTCCAGTATGTCTTTAGAAACAGCTAGTTCGACCTCATGTCTCACGGTGGGCCGCGGTATTCATTGTCTATGAGCTCCGATAAACCCCAAGTAAAACTATAGGCCTAAAACAGATGTTACAAGCAAACATAATATGATTCCAACGAAAATCAAGTTAATCCAATAAAGTTGAGCTCCCATTACAAGTAAGTAATGCATAAGACTTCTTGGAAATGTAATGTCTGTGAACCCACAGTACACAGCTACTGCTAGTTAAATAAACCAAAAAAAAATATTAACCTGTAAATATTGTTTGGTGTGATACTTAGGATTGTAAGTGCGGAGCAACAACACCATCAGAGATCTCAGCTCATCGGTTTCGCACATTTTGATTTGCAATTTTATGAGCGCCTCCCTGTCGTCTTTGCGTATGAACGATATCTTTTTGTACACTTCGATTGCTTGAACCAATTCTCTTATCGCTGTTACAACCTAAAAATAATATTAATAATGCAATATACAGTAAAATGTAAACGATATATTAGTTGAGAGTGATTAAATATTATGAAATTTGATTATATTTTGCATATTAAGTAAGTAACATCATTCATAATCATGTATAATATATAAACGTTCATTAGGTTGTTGAAAAAAGATATTACAAGTATTAATTATTACACATTTTAGTAAAGATTCTTCGAGACAACATATTATTATAACAATAAAAACAACAAGTGCATTATAATAAATTTGTGTATGTATAAAATGTTTCAATAATTCGTTAAATTAATTATGTCTCATAATACCGCACCAACCTACTTACGCCAATTAATATAATGTGAAACTAAGATAGAGTAATTGTAGCACGATTATGTGTTACAAGGATTTTCTGTAAACACTATGTCACATAATGCACTCCGTAAATAAAACTCATTAAAATGGTTTATTACCGGGTGTTCCTCTTCAAAAGGATATTATATGCAACTGTGTCTTCAATTTTTTTGGTTCCGGTAACCACTAAAGACCCAATAGAGTTTCAATTCGCATAAACATATTAAGTTATAACACTAAATATTTTATTTTACATCGTATATTTTTTAATGAACCTAACGTTATAACATTGAACAGACCGAGATTTACAATAATTTAATAAAACAAAATTTACCAAATGGAGCCTCCTCATGCACGGCTTGAGACCATTACCGTCTAACTTGACGGCCAGCTCGAATTGTTCGCACAAGTTGACGCCCTCGGCGGTCAAGTATGAGACGATGTCGAATGACAAGACCGAGCAGAGATGTTCTAGATCCAGCTCTATCTGCGTAGCGAACTTCAAGAAGTACGTGACCAACCAAAAGAAATGCGACGTATCGATTTCCAGTTGTAAATTCGTGAGTATCTGACTGTGAAGTGTTTGAACAAGGACGTTGTAGCCTTTCAATAAGAAATCGACAGTAAACTCTTTCAAGATGTTAGATATGTCGTCGTCAGTTGGAGTTTTATGAGACAGCCCTTGTACGTTGATTCTGTAATAAAATACATTTATTTTATTGCGAGCACAGTTGACTGATGTTGGTGATAGTGCAAAAATTCAACCTACATGTTAGATTTTCCTCTTTTGACAATTTTTTTACGTTTCCGTTCTTGCACCGTTACCCCGCTACGAGATTTGGTGTTGACCCGTTGTTTTGGATTATGCGGTTTCTGGTGAACCGGCTTCTCAGAGGGTAGTTCGTCATCGTTACTGGACGTTGAAACGGACTCCTGGTTTTCAATTTGAGTACCGTAACCGCAATCGGAATTTTCCGATATGACCGCTTTCATTTTGTCTTCACCTGCTGGCACATCTTTAGTCGCTTCCGTGTTACTCTCTGAAAACGTTACCGATTTCGCTTCCTGAAAATGATGAAAATATTCGCTTTTCAATGAATGAGTATTTACTGCTTTCATAAAAAACTAGATTTATTTTTATTGCTTTTTGCTCAGATGAGTGAACGAGCTCACAGCCCAGCTGGCTGTTAAGTGGTTACTGGAGCCCATAGATATCTACAACGTAAATGCCCCAACCACTTTGAGATCTACGTTCTAAGTATAGTTACAACGGCTGCCCCACCCTTCAAACCGAAACGCATTACTGCTTCACGGCAGAAATAGGCAGGGTGGTGTTACCTACCAGTGCGGACTTACAAGAGGTCCTACCACCAATAGAAGATGATGTAGGTATCAACGGTTTTCATTGCTTGGTTTCTATCTTATTGTTACGTTTAATCTAATTATTATTCAACATGCGTTTAAAATACAATTAGTACCCAAACATACCTATAAATTTTAAAACTCAACTGATAGTTTTATTGACCCAGTAGCTTTTCAATCATGCTCACACGATCGTATAAATAAACAAATAGATAAATCGGTTCATGGTTACTAACTTTTATAGAAAGACGCGAGTCTGGTTTGAGAGCGACACTTACATTTACATCTTTCATGGAGCCCTCTGCAATATTTTCCGCATTTTTCCTTGGTGACTCAGAATCATTGTGCGTCTGAGAGGTCTGGCTTCCGTTCTCACTAGTGTTATTAACAGAAGAAGCATCCCATCCGTTATTCACTGAATTTGGTTCATCGTTGCTCTTACCGCTGCCCCCTGTGTCTGACGAATCGGACGTGGGATCTGACGTCAATATCGGTGAGGAGTCATCACTTCCTGAATTTGTTTCAAAATATTAGTTTAAGATATTACCTTATTGAGATTTGCCTCCACAATTTTGACAGCTACGTGTGATAAACCTTAATATTATTTGAAGGCTTTAAAATGCAGAGGTATGCTTTGTTCGCATAGTTAGACTAAAGTTTACAAAATAGTTTAATGATGTTTAAAAATATTTTTAATTTTATTTTAGATAGGTGTAGTGGGCGTAACGTACCACGATCCGGCGGAGAGGTATTGCTCTCGTTATCCTCAGAGCTTTCTGACAAAGATGACTCTAACCATAAATTGAGGAGTTTGTGTAATGTCACAGCATGTTGATTTTTATAAAGCAAGGCTATGAATTGAATCATTGTAACCGCCCATTTTGCCTAAAAATAAAAAAAATACAAAACACACATCTAGATTCTTAAACTGAGGTATTAGTCGGTGTGGGGATACCGTTCGAAAGGTATGTGGTAGGGTTCTGTTCAAGAGATAATGAAAATACAGAACAAAATAACGCATACCTATATTAAGACGCAATAGTATTTCTTAAGACAAACTTAATGAGTGTACTTGTTTTTTATATATTAACTGCATAAATAGACGATCGAACACACGGCCCACCTACTAGTAAGTGGTTATCTGAGCCTTGAAACATAAGATCGAATTCTCAATTGAATTTTATAATGGATGTTCCACCTTTCAAACTGAAAGACACGTCTGCTTCGTAACCGAAATAAGGAGGACGATGATATATGCATACCGTTGTGGGCTTACAATACAACTAGTGACGAAAAGTTGTTTTCCTTTACTAACATTGAAGTCGTCGTGGCCTAACAGATAAGACGTCCGATGCATTCGTGTTGACCGATGCACCGGTGTTCCAATCTCAGGCGGGTACCAATTTTTCTAATGAAATACGTACTCGACAAATATTCACGATTGACTTCCACGGTGAAGGAATAACATCGTGTAATAAAAATGAAACCCGCAAAATTATAATTTGCGTAATTACTAGTGGTAGGACCTCTTGTGAGTCCGCGAGGGTAGGTACCACCTCCCTGCCTATTTCTGCCGTGAAGCAGTAATGCGTTTCGGTTTGAAGGGTGGGGCAGCCGTTGTAACTATACTTGAGACCTTAGAACTTATATCTCAAAGTGGGTGGCGCATTTACGTCGTAAATGTCTATGGGCACCAGTAACCACTTAACACCAGGTGGGCTGTGAGCTCGTCCATCCATCTAGCAATAAAAAAAAAACTTCCTAGATTCGTCGTCAGACCAGATCAAACAGAAAAAACACTTAATTGACAAGTTTAATGACGACACAAGTTTTTAACAGAAATCTCCAAACGCTTGAAGGAGGTTACACATGATGCTAAGGCTGGCTGGTAGGTACTTTGCACAGAGAGTGAGTCTGGCTGTCCAACGAGGCAACGTAGCCAGTATCTTGGGGACTGTGCCTCCTTCAAGCGCGTTGGAAGATCTGTTCTACTGTGTGGGTTGAGTTATGTTAAACTATTTTGATTTGACTTTTTGTTAATAAATGAAAAAAAAAATGACGACACAAAATTTAGAAATGGATGTAAAACTAATTGAAGATTCAACTACATTCATGCATTATTATACACCGTTACAACAAGATTTGATGGAAAGGATGTAAAAACTGGACAAGTACGTATCCGACGACGCACGGTGAAGTAGTTAGTTACACAAACAAATGAGACGAATGTTCACGTTTGAAATTGAATATTTAATTCAATCCTACCGATTCGCTGATTGCTTAACTAAGAAACACTTCTTTCACTTCGACTTACGTGGACGTTACGACGTCACAAACTTCGACGTAACAATATTTTTATTTTGGCAATTTCAACTGTTTCAAAAATTTACCACCACCAATTTGAAAATTTAGAGGTAGCGGATATTTTTTACAATCTGGAAAGTCTTCATAGTACAAAATATCTTACCTCGCATTAAAACTACAATTAAAACTCATTTCAGATTAGGTATAAGACACTAGCGACCCGCCCTCGCTTCGCTTCGGAAACTGTAATTTATTATTGATTTCTCCACTATTTAATGGATGTTATTATACATATAAACATTCCTCTTCAATCACTCTATCTATTAAAAAAAACCGCATCAAAATCCGTTGCGTAGCTTTAAAGATTTAAGCATACATAGGGATATAGAGACAGAGACAGCGACTTTGTTTTATACTATGTAGTGATATCTACGTCCCCCACACGCTTATGCGCTCGGTTTTAACTGCCAGTAACCTCTAAGGCACCACTTTTTTTTTTCAAATTCTGTAACACTATTTCTTGTCGATTTGTAGACTATACTCTCTACTACAGCTAAGTAACCCTAAAATTTAGTTTGATAAATTACATTTTAGCAATTGATAAAATACGCCATGGTGATAACTGAAAATTAGGTGACCCACAGGTTCGAGGCAGGCAGGCCTCAGTGAAACCGGGATATTATTATACAGTTATTTTAATTGCGGATTCACTAATGAACTTCACAAAACAACAAAGATTCATAATTTTTTTAGCAAAGTGAACATTATTCCCTTTTATATTCAGGTCGTCGATTGAGATATTTAATAAATTATTATTACGATTTCGGGTTCCTTACTCCCCATATATTTTGAAACACAAAGTATCTATATCACATATATTGATAAAATACACAAATAGAACATGGTCTTTTTGTTTTTATAATGGATAACTAATTAAATTTGAAAAATGAAGTCATCGTAGCTTACCGCATCAGGAATTATCATCAACTTAATGAGGACTTTGTCGATACTTTGGCTAAAGATATTCCATATGATTTGGTTTTGGATCGAGTGAACAGGCCCGTTGAAAGTTGGACTCTGAGTGGGAGTTTTCTCTGGTATGTGTAATATATTTCTCAGCAAAAGTAGGCTGTTACTTATATTTGTACATTGCTCAATGGTTAACATTGTCTTTTGTTCAAGATCAAAATTCTTTTTTAAAAAATCTATTACAACTTTAGTTGCTCGTTGATCTGTAAATGCCATTTTCGTTGTTGCAAGTAAATTGTTTATTTCGAATATAGTATGACGTCCGAAATCATTTTTGGAGATTTCATCAACAGAAAGCAAACATTCGATAGGAATAGTCAAATTAACTAGTATCCTTATTAATAATTCAATAGTTTTATCATCTTTAGTATGGATTAAAAGTGGTATAAGGTCCTTCTTGACATTCTGCCCAAAACTGATGCTTCTACGATACGTTCGCAAATACTCGTCTTCACTTAAAATATTGTGTAAAATAGATTCCAGGACATCTGTAACAGAATAATAGTACATTGAGTAACAAGATTATGTATGTTAATCCTATTATTATTATTTTTTTTATTGCCTTTGTAGGCAGACGAGCATACGGCCCACCTGATGGTAAGTGGTCACCGTCGCTCATGGACGTCAGCAATGCCAGGGGCAGAGCCAAGCCGCTGCCTACCATAAAGTACTCTCCGCAAGCCTCGTTTGAAGAAGGACATGTAGCGCTCGGAAAACACCGTGGAGGGGAGTTCATTATTAAGTACTTTAAAATATTTCCGAATTCATTTTCAAGTTATTCTGATATTTAACTCATTCAATATCCTTCATTAGTCACGTTGTGCTATCTATAAGACCCGGTAACCATTTATTATATGGTACGCTTGGAGCTCTTCAATACACCTATAGTCATAAGCAATGTATTTAACGTGTATTTTTTATTTTATTTAACGTCAAATCAAATAATTTTCGTTACCAATAAATTTTCTGGGACACTTTAATTTTGGACGCCTGGAGCTTTTCAATGCAACTACAGTAATAGGCAATGTATTTGACGTGTATTTTATATTTTATTTAATACATCAAATTAAATTATTTTCGTTACCAATAAATTTCCTAGGAGACTTTAAATTTGGACCTAAAACAATTATTTTTTGCATAATGACTTACTGTTGCAATTCTCGTTTACGTGATATCCATCAGCATGTAGGAAACCAAGATTCCCGAAACTGCTGTGGATTTGTGGACTTCTTAAAACCCATTCCATTTTGTTCCTGTAACAAAGAAAAACATACATATATATATTTTCGGGTCTACAATTATAACGTGAGAGTACTCTGGCGCTGCTTTAGATGTATGTGGAAACTATAACTCGTATGGCTTTTATATTGGAAACTAGAAGAGAAATTTTCTCAGCGACCGAAATCATTGCAAAACCAAGAAATAAGCAATATTTTCCCTGGGGTGAGTCCTACGCTCGGTAGCGTTAGATACACATAAAAATCATTATTATATAAGAAACATAAGATTTCTGTTTTTTCACGTTACGCCCGGTCACCGTCCTCGTCGAACGCTTGCGACGAAGGGCTCGACGAACGAATTAACCCATAGACACAGCCCGCTGAGTTTCTCACCGGATCTTCTCAGTGGGTCGCGTTTCCGATCCGGTGGTAGATTCTGCGAGGCACTGCTCTTGCTAGGGTCAGTGTTAGCAACACTCCGGTTTGAGCCCCGTGAGCTCACCTACACGCGTTATGGGTGAAGCTGAAATAGCCTCTCAAGGCTATCAGCTTAGGCAGAAAAAAAAACGTAACAAATGTTCTACTGATATTAGCTAATTCAAATATCAAATCAAAGTGGTCTCGTGTGTAAGATTGGGTGTTTCAATTTTTATTTACGCTGGAACCAAGAGAACCAAATGTATTAAAAGCAGCCTAATTGATTTATGAAAAGTCTTGTCAACAAAATGATGGGAACCTAAAATAATAGGGCAGCTATTTCAAAGATAAGCTCGAACAAACAGAGCAGCCAAATAGTTGTAAATTTATTGAAAATGCGACCTTGGTCTGGCAGCTCTACCACAAACAAATAGGACATCAAATATACCTATCATAATAGACAAATATTATTATATGGAATATATGGAAACTGGTACACCTGGTTTAGTTCATACTACAAAAGGTTGGATATTTTTTTTATTCAATGAAACGAATTAGAAAAACACACCCGCTAAAGTACATCAATTTATATAACTACCGTACCACCCTACCTATGTATTTCTACCGCACGGCAGTTATGCTTACCAGTTTAATGTGGGCGAGAGCCGTTATAGTACACAATCGTGACTTAGACTCATGTATCTAGCCAGGTTCAGTAATCTTCCTTTCCTTTCTTCCTCCTTGTTGGGGGTAAGTCTTGGTGATACTTGGAGCATGCAGAGCAAACGTGCTCACAAGTCCGCGGGACGTGGATTGCTGACGGGGGTATAAAGAGACCCAGTGAAACAGTGTGTGCCGCCACCCGCCGATCAGTAGGGGACCTGAACTCGAGTGTCACTACTAAACTCCGCCCCGGGAAGCTGTCCCGCCAACCGGTGTAAAATCCTGGCATGCGGTCGTCGTGCCGGAGTCGGGAGTCCGGAGTGGATCCCGCCGATCGTCTGCAGGGTGGACTGGGGGCCTCCCATGCCCTGCGTCAGCTCCTCTCACAACCCCGGATCGAGTATCCATTGGGCCCTATACTTTATTCAGGTGGCCTTGATCTCACCACTAGCATCCTATTTCACCAAATCTTTACTCTCCAACCAAAAAAGAAATAAAAGTCGACAAAAGAAAAAGAGTTTTTTCGGCGGATCCCCATTCCACGTTTAATGTGTAGTCCAGTAATGTCAGGGGCCTACACAGCAACGTTGATGCCGTACACCACCACCTTGAGACGACACAACCTGTCCTCTTTTACCGGACTGAGACGCAAAAATCTGCCTCGGATGATGCTTCGTACCTCGAATACCCCGGCTACGCATTGGTGCACACCTTCCTGCGTAAAGCCGGGATGTGCGTGTTTATCCGGGGGGATGTCTGCAGTCGTCAGCTTCGGGGCCTCGAGCAATCGAGAGATCTAACCCTCCTGTGGCTACGCATGGACTATAGGGGTTGTACCAGAGTCCACACCTGCCTGTACAGGTCCCACAGCTGTAATGCGGGGTCAACTCTGTTTGAACATGTACAAAAGGGGACTAACTGCGTGCTTGAGCAGTACTCATCTGCGGACGCGGTGGTCCTTGGTGACTTTAACGCTCCTCGCCAGGAGTGGTTGGGGTCCAGAACCACTGACCTCCCAGGTCAGGCTGCCTACGAATTCGCCTTGTCCTACGGCCTCTCTCAACTAGTGATTCAACCCAACCATGTTCCAGACACTGAGATTCACGAGCCTTCTTTGTTGGATCTTCTGCTAACCACTCTCCTCTAGCTGGATACAGTGCGGCGGTCGACGCTCCCCTTGGATCGTCTGATTACTGGCTTATCCGTTCTGCGATACCACCCTCTCGCCCTGGTCGTTGAACGACGACCGGGTTTCGAAGATTTGGGCGGTACAGGTCAGCAGATTGGGATGGAACCTGTGAATTTTACGCATCCTACCCATGGAGGCGGCTCTACTTTTCCTCCGATGATCCTAACGTCTGTGCGGATCGACTTAAAGGCGTGGTGCTTCAGGGAATGTAATTATTCATTCCTTCTTCGGAGGTGCCCGTTGAGGGTCGCAGTAAAACCTCGGTATAATAAAGCTAGTAAGGATGCTACACGCCTCAAGCGGTCGGCATACGCGGCATGGAATGATGTTAGGAGACGCCGGGATCCTGACAGTTCGGAGAAAAGACAGAAAGGAGAAACCCCATTCTGGGCCTAAGCGTTACACGAATGGGATATGTACCAAAAAATTCGTCTATTTTGCTTGATTAACCTATTGAAATCTTAGCTTCATTGGCAATGGCCAAGTGTAAAAAATAAGTAGAATTCTATTTTTTGTTTTAAACAATCCTTGTAAACCTCTGCAACATTTATACCCTTTCGTGTTATATATTTTAATGGTGCCAGTTAGCGATATTATTATTTTGAATTACCACCATTGTAGTTGTGCCACGATTCTCTAAGTATATAAGTAATCGATTTGGTGCAATCGATTATACCACGGATTCCTGTAGTAAAAGTAACGTCAACGTCTCAATTATCTTGGCACAGGCAGGTTTTTAATTTCTATTGTTATTCGCATAGATTAAACCTCAAATATATTAAGTGCAAAATCTATGGATGAAACGCTTTTCGTGTTTCTACGCAAGTGAATGTGTTTTTCTATATTTCTGCGCTTTACAAAGCACAAGCCCGGCCTCGCGTGGAGTACTGCTCCCAACTCTGGGCTGTGGCTTCCAAATAGCAGCTACTTCCATTTGACTTGATAGAGAAGAAAGCCGTTCGGATTGTTGGTAATCCCATTCTCACGGATCCTTTGGAACCGCTGGGACTGCTGAGGGACTTCGGTTTCCTCTGTATTTTGTACCGTATGTTCCATGGGGAGTGCTCTGAGGAGTTACTTGAAATGATTCTATCATCTCGTTTTTACCATCGCACTGCCCGCCACCGGAGTAGAGTTCATCCATACTACCTGGAGCCATTGCGTTCATCCACAGTGCGCTTCCAGAGATATTTTTTGCAACGGACCATCCGGCTTTGGAATGAACTCCCCTTTCCGGTCTTCACTGAGCGCTATGACATGTTTTTCTTCTCGCGAGGCTAGTGGAGTATTAAACGCTAAGCAGCGACTTGACTCTGCCCCTGGCATTGCTGACGTCCATGAGCGACGGCAACCACTTACCATCAGGTGGGCCGTATGCTCGTCTGCCTAGTCAGCAATAAAAAAAAAACATTCAAATCATATTTCGCATCCAGGCTCAGAGATCAGAATCGAAGGCTACGAAGAATATTTTTTGCCGACCTTATAGCCTCTGCGTAAGTCTGGTAGTAGTCTGGCGCATACTACAACGGCAGAAGAAGGCCCATACTGTGTAGGACTTACTCTTAGCCTCCGACTAAAATTTTAACGGTAGAGAAACCACAACATCCGCCGTCCCTCAGATGATATATCTCCACCTGAGACACGCATCACACACCGTGCAGTCAATTAGGAATAACTCAGACATCTCGATGTCCATAAGTCACACGGGCCGATTGCATCAACGCATTGGTACTAAAGAGGTGTGCCTCCGAATCGAGATCCGCATTAATATGATATTTCAAAAAGTACCAATTTCGTAGTTGTCACCAATGTCCACCTTATCCATTGAAAAAAACCGGCGAGAAACTCAGTGGTCAATAGCTATCGCTTCTGCTATAACACTCTCCTTCGAGACTGGGAGGTCATAGTAGTACCTATAGTAAATTAGTGACGTCGTTGCTGAGATTAATCTGATAATGCCATGGCCGCTTGAAGTCTATAGTAAATCGTTACTTCGCGTTAACACGCTTCTTAATGTGAAACTTGGTACATATCATCAATTCCTTCGACGGAGTATCAAAATTGATCTCGGAGACTGCTGCATCGATAACATGTCCGATACTGCTGGCGTACCACAGGGCTCGGTGTTCCCCACGCTTTTTTATACTCCAAATAAAACACATAATCAATGTGTGTAGTTAAATGATGGCATATATTATGGATGCGGATGATAGAACGAGGGTACACAGTAGAGCGGTATTTAGTTTCATTCGAAAATTGTAAAAGGAGAAGCGAACTGCTTCTCAAAATACTTCACAACGAAGAATACTTCTGAACACAACATATTTAGAAACATATTTTTTGTAATATTTTTCATTTTCATTAAATACTAATGCTATGGATAACAAATTTCAAAATTAAGAATCCAAATACTTACGTAAATATGTTTATTACACTTTATCCCATAATTATTTTAAATTTTATTTCACACAAGTTATTTTAGTTAGTAATGTTAACTAGGAAAACTATATGAACGAAAACCCCAAACGAAACAGACACTTTAACCACTGAACGCTTTAATTACGTATTTCTCCTTCGTTGGGTAAGGTTCGCACTGTTCCTTGTGGATGTGGATACAAAACAAATTACAAACGAAATATACGACAGTAGCCCACGTGACTACAAACAACGTTATTCGACGAACCAATAGTAGGTCACGCTCACGTAGTCGCGTGTACGACGCACGTGCACCTGAGGGCAGGCTTGAGTCGGCTTGACGTACGTACTACGTAGTACGTAGATTGCTATAGTACATTATTTTGTAGTCTTAATGTACACAATATTTATACTTATGGCCAGAGTTGGGCAAAACATGACACTGAAAAAAGGGTTAACTATTTCCGATCAAATATACAACTCCTTTTTTAATCATTTAAAAAACAACTGTCTGATTAGTAGAGTCTGCCGAAAGCAAGATGGAGGAAAGCGGTGACGAATCCGCTTAAATAAATAGGCTTAGTATTATCAAGTGTCAGTCAACCTTTAATGAATAACTACGATTGTTAGCAAAAAACTATATGATTGAAAACTATATAACGATATAAAAACTATATTAGAATGATCTATTTAGAAATCAGTGCTAGATATTTTCTGGATAGGATATAAAGAACTGGTTACCGATAAATAAATTCGCTCTTTTAGAAAGATTTATATAATTTAAACATCTTGTTCGTGATCGAAACAATTCTATTTGTAGCTCTAAGTTTATTTATGTTATAGCTTAATATTAAATCAGCGTAACATTTTTGGTCTCTTTCTTTATTTAAGATTTCTCAAACATCGATGTATCGTTCATATGCATCGATTTTAAACCTAAAACATCGAGTATACAAGGTTCTTCATGAACGATATGTACGACGCTTGTGATCTATAGCTACACCATAGAGTTACTATTCTAACTGGAGTGCTTACTTCGTTTGACATAAAAACTAAAAATATACTTTATCTCTATGGCTTAAAGTTTATTTTTAAATAGCAAAAGATGTAAGGAAAAACGGTCTGAAAAGAGAATGATTATTAAGTGGTGGTGTCCCTCTCGCACATTTTACAAACAAAAAGCAGTGTTGCTAGCTTANAGCACGTGTTTTGTATTTACATAGGGTTACACAGAATTACTTAAGGTAAATTCAAAACTGATGCATGTGTATAATTTTATCCTATAAATAAATTTTATATGGTCACCACATTAGACAAGGACACCGCGACCAAAAAGTATTCTCTTTCGAGACCGATTTCTCGGCATCAGACAGCACTCCAGTTGTAGGTACTTATTAACTCCATGAGCTACACACATCAACAGATTCATCTCTGAATCACAAGTTTTTTTTTGCTTCCTAATGGGGTTTCGACGAATAGGCATGATGACAGTAGTCAAGTATCGCTAAAATATATAACTGATCTAATGAAACAGGATTCCTAGATTTTGAAAAATGTGTTTAGGTATATTAATGACGAGATTTATGATTTGTTTGTTTGTTTTTTTTTTATTGCCCTTGTAGGAATACGAGCATACGGCCCACCTGATGGTGAGTGGTTACCGTCGCCCATGGACTTCAGCAATGCCAGGGGCAGAGCCAAGCCGCTGCCTACCGCATAATACTCTCCACAAGCCTCGTTTGAAAAAGGACATGTCATAGCGCTCGGGAAACACCGTGGAGGGGCGCTCATTCCATAGCCGGATGGTACGTGGCAAAAAAGATCTCTGGAAACGCACTGTGGATGACCGCAGTGGCTCCAGGTAGTATGGATGAACTCTACTCCGGTGGCGGGCGGTGCGATGGTAAAAACGAGATGCC
This sequence comes from Bombyx mandarina, assembly GCF_003987935.1. Next base: position 122,677 of record NW_021011648.1, read on the forward strand.
GGTATCGTCTCGAACAATTCCTCTTGTTGTTTGTTAAAATAAATCAACAAAATACAACAATCAGCCATGATGGCTGAAACCTTAAACACTAATCAGAGCGAATGATGTCACGTCTTAGTAAACGTCATCTTGTTTCGTTTGAGTTTAGGCGCGATTACTGCAATTTTAACAAAAAAACTTATTGTATTCGCTTTACCTGTCGCTAAAATATATTTTATAATCGTATAATAAAATATATTTTATCAAGTCTGCCCCTTCCAACACTACATGACGATCACGACCACTCTGTCAAGAGTGACACGACTGAGAAGAAGAAGAAGAGAATCGTAGTTTACCATTTTCACAACAGAAGTTCCACAAAAGCCATCAGCAAGCTCTCTAAATGGGTTATTTAATCTAATTTTGTTTAGACTCATGAGTATATTTTGTTAGCAGGAATATTAGTACCGTAAAATGGGGCGATTAGGGATTGAGAGGCGAATGGGGAAAAAACCAAGAAAATCTTTCGACGCTCAATATTAGTTTTATAATCGTTGCAAAATCTTCTATTTTTTGTAGTGTAATAGTAGAATGTTGACAGTTCACAAAACAACTCTGAATATGCATGATAATAGCTGCTAACTTATAAAAAATCACATTTCAAGTTAACTTTTAGTGGTGGTAATTATTATTTTAGTGTTAGAAACTTTGATTTCTTTTATTTATCTGATAATAATAGAAGACGACTGTGATTTATAAACGTTATTTAGAGTTTGAACCATTAAGTATCAGTTGTTATTGGTTTTAATGTTTTTGATAAAATAAAAATACATGTAAAAATCTGTTGTTTTTGGGGATATTGGGGACGTGTCAGGTATAAATAAGAACGAAAAAGGGGTCAATTGGGATGAGAATAAGTAAAATGGAAACGAACTAAGTATAAATATGTACAGGTTTGTAGGGCTGTCTATGTAGTTATAACAATATTTTTTAAATTTGTTGGTAAGAATCTGGTTTATTCATGATGTTTTTGTCTAGAATTTTTATTCAAAATTATCAATGCAGTGTTATTTAATTGTTTGGCAAATATTTATGTTATCAGTTACATGTTATTTTCTATTTTTAGACGTGCCTCGCGTGTACGTATCAAAGAGTGATCCTTATAAGGGATATGATCCCTTAATATTAAAAACAGTAATAGAAGCCTATGGAATTAGGAAAAGTCTTTAGTTGAAATACCTAAGCAATTTACCATAAGTAAATGTAACGTAAAGACATGTAACAAGAACGATGAAATCTCAAGGTGGACAAAAATGTGTAAGTAATACTTAATAAAATATAGAGGTTAATATTTGTTCAGAGTGGGGACTCTGAACAAATATTAACCATTAGTATCCACCTGATTAATTCATGGGATAACGGACACACCTAATCTCTTAATCCAGGTAAAAATATCAGCCCCTAAGTACTTACTAAGAACAAAGAAATATAAACTGCTTATAAGAAAGCCCGCTCGTTCGAATTTAGGTGCTTACTCTCCTTTAAACAGAATCCTTTGGGACTACAATAATCTCCACGAAGGCGCGGTCCCGTCAATTTTCATTCGGAATTGTCCGATTGCGCTGAACTAATTTTAAGTGATGAAATAGATGTTTTTTCTAATTGTCTCACAACTTACAAGAACAATCTGTCGCGGATAATTTCCCAAGTAAATATTTTTCAATGTTTTTTATCGATGATCACTTTGTTGGTGCAACTAAACAAATTAATTAATTAAAACCAAGGAGTGCCAGCCCTAGCAAATTTCTCTATTAACACTAATTTCGTCCCCAATAACCACAATTTCTGGGTAAATAGAGATAGCACCTATTTTTGCTTAAACTAGAATGCTAATTGCATAGCTTTAAATTGGATAACAAAGATAGCCCCAAGACTCAATCATTTTGATCCTGATATAGCATTTTAAACATCAACAACTACCTTAAAATTATTCATCAAGTTGGAATTTGTCCCGAATCACTCCATTTTACCGGTGTGTTTTTCTATGAAATCAATTAAGTAATAACAGCTTTTGGGAATTCCAATGTAAGATCGCGGGCTCTTTGTAATTTTAAGTAAGGTACATTCCAGAATTTTAGATGCTTCCTGTTTTTTATCGACTTGTATCATCTCACTGCAGTCTAATATAAATTAATTTATTTTGAGATATTGTTGATGGCGATTATTCTCTGTGCATTACAGATGGTGTAAAAGAAGTATCACTATCAGATTGATCTTCAGGGGGATATAGTATTAGCCTTGTAGGTTTATGTAAGGTGGATGTCCATGGGAACACGAAATTGCCTCTTGTAACTTTAAATGGTGATGTAGAAACCGAATGGGTATGAGGTTTCAAGGGTGATGTCATCTGATTTATTAATTTATTTTCTGTTTGAACGGCTTTACTTCTGAACTTGTGAGAAATAAATACTTGAATAGACTTATCATTCGTTCTCGAGGGAATGTTTTCTGTTAAATTTCCTTATAAGTTGTCACTCAAAACTAAAAAGTAAAAATAGCAGATTATTAGACACAAATAAAATGCAGGACCACATACAATCTGCACTTCTTTTTACAAACAATGAATCAAACAAAGTTGACAAAGTGTTTAGTACATATTTTACAATTTACTTTTTCCTAAATATTAAGGGCGTAAACTATTAGGTATGTATGTTAACAGACAATTATTTTAATGGTTATTGGTTGAATTGATAAATTATGGTAAAAAGTACATGAAATTAATCTTTTCTGTTATCTATAATAATTTTAGCTGTTCATTTTTTTCTAACTATCTGGCATTCAAATTTTGTGAGAATACAGCCTGGTTTCATGCGAACCTGCAACACCGATTCCATTGTCCATAATAATTGTCCATATTATGTGGTAACTGGAAAATGAATAAAGCACTCATTGAAATAAAGATTACTGGTTATTCAACCTTTGGAACCTCTGGGTCTGCGGAGGGACTTCGGTTCCCTCTGTATTTTGTACCGTATGTTCCATGGGGAGTGCTCTGAGAAATTGTTCGAGATGATATCATCCAACGGTAACCACTCACCATCAGGTGGGCCGTATGCCCGTCTGCCTACAAAGGCAATAAAAAAAAAATTCAAGAGATAACACCATGGAGTTAATAAGTACCTAACACCGAATATATTAAGTGTATAATCTATGGATAACACAACTCTACAAAAAAAAATTCGTTCTTTGACATGCGCGCAAATATTCGTACATTGTACGAATGTTTGCGCGCATGTGAAGGGCCGTCAAACATTCATTCGCAAACCTAGCGGCTGTGCAAATGGGTTCGCATACCTACTCAATTTGCGAACCCGTTTGCGCTTCCTCCTACACTTGTTTACGAATGTCTCACGAATTTCTCCTCCTTTTTAATTCGTCAATAGAACATTGAAAAGAAAAAGAGTTTTGAATTCTTTCCCAGACATTATTAACAGCCATGCTGTTTTTATGGGATTTCTCTTGATGAAGATACGCTACACAGTAGACGTCACGAACTATGAAAATGGCGATACGTCCGTTTCGTTTAAGAGATTTTATGACCTGGTAACTAAGACCTTTAAGTCATATCTTATTTTACTTTATATTCTTAATTTTATGAAAAATGATAATATGGAGTGAAATGAAATGAAGATGATTAATTTGAGACATTAATCAACTGGGATGAAATTTAATGAAATGAGATGATATGGGATGAAATATAATCGCAGTAAAATGGTGGTCATTTACTGAGATTTTTTCAGTGGACTTTTTGGAGGAACTCGAGAAGTTACGTCCAGCAGCTTTGTTTCATTTTCCCACATTTGTGCACTTTCACAGATATTAAACAGTTAATAAACCACCATTATTACACATTTAAACCTGAAGAAACACTAAATAGACAAAATAAAACAAATCACACAACTTCACTCCTCGCGTTCCCGCCAAAAAGTCAACGTCCGTTTCGCAATCGTCGGCGCCATAGATTATACACTTAATATATTTGTCGGCGCAACTGCGCAAGCGAATGTGTAATGTGTGGGAGACTACGCGAAGGTTCGCGGTTCGCGCGCTTTGATGTCTGTTAAAAAACCGACACAGCTTGGAAACCACGAATGCAGCGAAAACTTTGCATAATCATTTGCAAATGTCGTCCTACACTTGCGGGTTTGCGTATTCGTGCGCATGTGAGTGACCGGTGTTACACAGTGTCACTAGATGGCACACGAATCATAAACAACGATCAGGTGTTTTGTACAAGCCCAGAAAAACTTAAAATTTCACGAAAATGTCTCAAATATATTAAGTGTATATTCTATGCAAAAGTGTAAATACGATGATGCATTTTGTTTCTTAGGTGATCAATTTATTAAAGTTCGAGACGTGAATCAAAGTTAGGGTTGATGAAACAATTTGTTAAAAAACTGGATGAAACTTCAGAAGCTTTTGGATACCTGAAAAAGTTTTTTCCGGAGTTATCGGAGGCAAAGATTAAAGCTGGGGTTTTTGTTGGTCCGAAAATAAGACAGATTTTCGCTGATGAATAATTTCCAACGTTGCTACATCGTACTCAAAAAGCAAGTTGGAACAGTTTTAAAGCAGTAGTTTCTGGATTTTTAGGAAACAACAAAGCTGAAAACTACAAACAGTTGGTTGAGGATATGCTTGAAAATTTGAAGGCCATGGGCTGCAGGATGTCATTAAAAGTACACATGCTGCATGCTCATTTGGATAAATTTAAAAACAACATCGGAGCGTATTCAGAAGAGCAAGGAGAACGTTTTCATCAGGACATCATGAACTTTGAACAACGTTATCAAGGCCAATACAATAAAAACATGATGGGCGACTATATTTGGGGTTTAGTAAGAGAAAGTAGTTATGAACATAAAAGACATAGTACATTGTGCACCAAGGAAGAAAAGTTGGACATTTCATACATGCTGGAGGAAATGTACAACTTTTCTCCCGCGGTGCACATACTATTTTTTCTTCTACCCGACCTGACGTAATGACCGACGCCATGACACTGAACAGCGTTTTTGCGCGAATTAGAAACTTAAAATTTAAATTTCATTTTATTGCATGAAAACCTTTATTTTCTACAGAAATATGATATATTTTTTATTTAATAGATACTTCTGAATACCACAGTATAGTTTTTGAAAATTAGTCATCTAGCCTATTCTGGCTTTACCAACATTAACAACCATTGTAATTCTAACAGCACGCACCCACCCCGATCTTTTCTGGTCTTCGACAGACGAAGTATTGTTGTAACTATTGATAGTACGATATACGAAAATACGGCTGATACCGAGCTTTTGAAGTGCTTGGAACATGACCGACGGCTCCATGCCCACTTTGTGCAAAGGGATCATAAATCAAAAATTTTATCGCGAGAAATGACGATTCCCGCTAGGACTCTGCCGCGTATTATAAAACAAGAACTGAAGCTCGGTGTTTATTGTCGATATATAAACAGGACATGCCCTAATTAGAGTGGATCGATCAAAACGTCTTCTGTCGCAATACGCAAGTGAAAGGCACAGAAATATCCTCTTTACCGATGAAAAAAATGTCTCGATTGTAGAACACTATTATTCACTGGTGGAAGGACCTCTTGGGAGTCCGCACGGGTAGGTACCACCACCCCGCCTGTTTCCGCCGTGAAGCAGTAATGCGTTTCGGTTCGAAGGGTGGGGTAGCCGTTGTAACTATACTGAGACCTTAGAACTTATATCTCGAGGTGGGTGGCACATTTACGTTGTAGATGTCTATGGGCTCCAGTAACCACTTAACATCAGGTGGGCTGTGAGCTTGTCTATACATCTAAGCAATAAATAAATAAATAAAAATAAAACCACTACAGTAGGCAAAATGATAAAGGGTACGCTCACAGTTTCAAAGAAGCTGCTCAAGTGGTCGGAAAGGTACAACGTGGTCATCGTCCTGCGTCAGTGGTGATTTGGTGGGGCGGGTTTTATCAAGGATTCACAAAACTACATGTTTATGAAAAAGGAGAGAACATTTTAGCCAAAGTGTATCAAGATACATTCTTGCCTGGAGTCGGGACGGTTTCCGTTGCTCTGGTGGACGGACAGACTTGTGTTGTTGAGGAAGGAGGGGCGCCCGGTGGATACAGCCGCCGGGTATCGTACTGCTGGACGAGACGGGAAAATTGCTGGAACGTATCCTGGCTGCCCGCATCGTTCAGCACCTAGTCCGGGTCGGACCTGACCTATCGGCGGAGCAGTGCGGTTTCCGGGAGGGCCGTTCGACCGTGGATGCAATACTTCGCGTGCGGGCCCTCTCGGACGAGGCTGTCTCACGGGGTGGGGTGGCGCTGGCGGTGTCTCTTGACGTCGCCAGCGCCCCCCACGCCACCCACTAGTTGAATAAATTAAAATGTTTTGCTATGGATTTTGACCTTGACCATGCATCATTCCTACGAGCACTTAACCTTAAGTGTTTGTAGACCATTTCTTAGAAAATCATAATTCAAAATTAGAGAATTTTAAAACATTCACCACTTTCGCTAGTTTTGTTAGCTACATTACGTAATTAAAATAAAATATATTGGTATCTCGTTTATGGGAAAAAGGTTGTAAGACTACAACGAGCTCAATTTATGTTGTATATCAGAATAACGTGGTATTTTAATTAACAATTGATAGGTTATAGTTTCCGGTGCATCGTACAATACATTGAAAAATAATGAAAGTAGTAGAGTAATTGAAACTATGACAAAGTAAAATAGTACATTAATAAATTATGCAATCAACTGTAACAATGAACCTAAAACTAAAAACTTTACTAAATAATAATTATAATAATAATTGCCATCATCGACAATCTATTTTTATATAGTGTTTTTTAAAAATTGTATTTTTAATACCTTTTTTGAAAAATATTGTGTAATTAATAAGATTTCAAATAAATATAAAACATAATAATAATAATTTAATACGAAAATTAATAATTATTTTATATTAGATATAAAATAATTATTAATTGGGAATTTAATTGTTTTTAGGATCGAACAATCACCAATAGTCGTCGAACAAACGATAATTGATCAAAATGAATTAATCTGAGCGATAAAAATAAAGATATCTAGTAAGGAGGGGCAACTTAAGGGTGATCATTCGTTTAATTAATTATAAATAAATAAAAGACGAACAAACAATTTTTACATTCGAACATTAACTAACAAATGACGACAAATAATTAAAAATAAAAAAATCTGAAAATCAAAAAAAGGTGGCGTGAGGTGATGATTTGCTTTGCTCGACTTCTACGAGTCCACCATCTCGCAGAAGGAGGCGGCAGAACGAGAGAGGGAGTTTTTTTTTTTTTCCTACCTAAGCTGAAGCTGAAGCCTTGAGAAGCTATTTCAGCGTAACCGTGGCTAGTAGGTGAGCTCACGGGGCTCAAACCTGATGACGTTGCTAACACGAGCCCTAGCAAGAGCCGTGCTTCGCAGAATCTACCACCGGATCGGACCCACTGAGAAGATCCGGCGAGAAACTCAGTGGGCTGTGTCTGAGAGTTAATTTACTCGTCGAGCCCTTCGTCGCAAGCGACGGGTTCGACGAGAACGGTGACCGGTGCTTGAAGTACCTAAAAGCGCCGTTAGTGGATCGGGAGGATCCGAGATGACGTGTTTTGGGCGACGTCGACTGCTTTCCATTCTGTCGGCAGGATCGGGAATGTAGTTACCGGCGGCCACGATGAGAGGGTTCTCGTGTCGGGCCGCTTTATCGAAGCATCGACGCCGACTGTAAATACTTACTGATGGACTCTAAGTCCAGGTCGTCATGGAGGTCGACGCTCCTGACGAACCACGGGGCTCCGACGGCTATCTTGCAAAAACGGGATTGGATAATTTGAAATGATTTTAGGTGAGTGCGGGCCGCGTGAGCGAACACTACACTTGCATATGTCATGACGGGGCGTATACAAGTTTTGTAGTCCCTTATTTCTAAGGGACATTTTACTTCGCCTGCATATCATCGGGTAGAGACGTCCTAGAATGGAGGCGGCACGGTCGCGTACCGTCTTGATGTGAGGGCGGAATGTCATGCTACTGTCGAAGGTGACGCCTAAATATTTGACCTTCGGGGCCCACGGTATGGGCTGGTCGAACATCGTGATTGGGCGAATGGCAGAGGCGGAGGTGTCGACGCGCCGAGTCGGGAGAGGGATGCTCAGCGTGGTGTTCGGAGGGCGACCCCTTTTGAATAGCACCGCTGTGCTTTTCGTGGGGTTGATGTCGATGCGCCACTTCCGGAACCACTGTCCCATGGTGGTAGCTGCGGTCTGAAGTCAAGAGGGAGAGCTCTTCCCTTTCCGCACCGATCCGTCGCCGTCGAGCCGGGGGCCGGAGGCGGGAATACGCCCGTACGTCCCGGCCCCTGTAGGTAGCGGCCTCCCCCCGGTGAAGGTCAAGGGGCGACCTGAAGGGGTAGAGGCCGCGCGGCGCGCTACTAGCACTCTAGCGCGCCGCCGAGGAGTAATAGAGCGACCGGTTGGCGGTGTATCGCGTCCCGACCAGGCAGGCTGGTTCTGGTCCAGCAGGGTATTCCGGGACACCAGCGGCATCGTCTGGATGGTCTGTCGGGCTGCCGTACCGAGACGGCCGACATTTCAGAGCCTTCGATTCGCCTCGAAGGCTCCGTCGGTTGGGCGTCCTTGGGGTGAGCCGCACCGTCTGGTTGTAGTGTTGACCGCGATAAGCCCCCTACCTCATCCAGGTTCTGATCTCGGAGGGGATCGGACGTCGGGTGTAAGAGTGCAGGGGAGTCGTTTAGTGGGTGGGCCCTAAAATCCTTGGGCTCGCGGTCTGCTCACAACACCATGCAGATCGTTGAGTCTCACATACCCCGCGCGCCCCTTATGCGCGGGGACCTCGTAGGAGGTTCCGCCCTCGGCCCGAAAAAAAAGAAAAGTGATAGTTTGCTTATTAGATATAAAATAATTAATAATTGGGAATTTAATTGTTTTTATGATCGAACAATCACCAATAGTCATCGAACAAACGATAATTGATCAAAATAAGTTAATCTGAGCGATAAAAATAAAGATGTCTAGTAAGGGGGGCCCATTTAACGGTGATCATTTGTTTAATTAATTGTAAGTAAATAAAAGACGAGCAAACATTTTTTACATTCGAGCATTAAGGAACAAACGACGAACAAATAATTAAAAATAAAAAAAATCCGAAATTAAAAAAAATGGGAGCCTAATTTACAGAGCCGATTAGCGCATGTCTACATGCGTCAATAATGAGCGCACAGATTAGTGATGGGTAAATAGAAAAGTGTTTGACATTGACATCGTAATTTGAGTAAGTTCCATTTTCCAACAAAAAAGGGAATAATCCATAGACCTATATAGTAGGGACACGACATATTGTTCTATACGTACAATTGCTTATATAAATAGCACCCATTTTGAAGGCACATACATAAACATATATCTATCTCGTTCTTACTCAGCACTTTAACTCGCAGGAAAACAATATAACAGTATTTCAGTGCGTACATAAAATGAAACATGAATATACGTAAATATCTCCGTCTCCGTCTAATGAGGCCGAAAATCCGCCATGTTTAGCGCGCCAAATGTCATTGTCACGTCAGTTCGGCCGTCTGTTTTGGGTTGTACATTATTTATTGACTTTGATATCGATTTAATATGATTGATTATATAAAATTTCATAATTTATCATGCTTAAAACATACAAAAATAATAATTAAAACGTATTTTATAGGATCTCAAGAAAGTCGATGCCCTAAAACTATTATCTATATGTATTTAAATTCATTATGGAGCCCTCATCCGAAAAATCCATTTTTCGGTCGGAATCTATTGATCATGACACTAATCATAAATACCACTTTAAAATATGTCATCAAAACATATTTAGACATTCTGTTTAGATATTTCGGGAAAAAGGCTACCGACAAAATCTCTTCGGAACTATTTAAATAAAATAGTTTTATTCCGCAGTGAGTAAAACACTATTGTAAATTTGTTAAATATTTAATAATTAAGTGATTTTAGAGAGGAAGTCACAAGGAATGACGTTTGTAATTAATGAATAAATGTTCTGTAGGTGTTTTTTTTTTCACGCGGTCCCTTGATAAGTTTAAAATTTGAATCACTCTCAAGCGAAAGTGATTCAAATGGTGCGGCGCACCTTCCTTGGGGTGCGCTGCGGTAGTATGTTACGGACTTTAGAGTCAGCAAAACAATTAAAATAGATTGTAATAGTCTAAGAAAAACACGTACTCAAAATACGATAACATTTAGCATGCTAGAAATGGGCTGATGGCTTTGAACTACGCCATATCTTTATGTTTTGCGACAAACGACAACTTTATAAAATCAGTGTAGCAACTTTTAAAAATCATCATATCGTTTACTTGGCAAATTCGAAGGACGAACTTGTCTTAGATTTCACCCATCTAAATCATATCATATTTGCACATAACAATATACCTACTTACTTCCCATTAAAGTATAAATTCTACAAATAAATAATACTCAACAATATTTAAAATAAAATGAGCCAAGAACGTTTATCGATAAAACCTGATAACATTGAAATCTTTTGTACAGCACTAAAGCCGCCATGTTTTGTGGCCAGATGACGTCACACTGGCACGAAATTTTGGTTGACGTTTCATTTCCATAGGTTTCCTACTTCATTGGTGCTTGGGGTACCTAAAAGCACCATTAGTTGATCAGGAGGATGAAATCATTACCATTTGGTCCGCAGGATCGGAAATATAGTAACCGGCGGCCACGGTGAGAAGGTTCTTGTGTCGTGCCGCTTTCTCGAAATGCCGCACTGATGCCGACTGTAGATACTTACTGATGGACCCTAGAGTCCATCAGTCCCATATCGTCGTGGAGGTCCACGTTCCGGATGAATAAAATCAACTTCACTTGACAAATTAAATTTAATCGCAAATAAATTTAACGGCTCTTTATATCGTGCATTCGTGCTTAATCATAGTCGTAATTTTATCGAAAAGGCTACACTAGGCATTCATGTTCGCTTCATAGAGACTGCAACACTACCATAGATTGTATACGATACTTATGTCCACAAAATATGAGAAGCACTGTGTTTGTTCTTCCCCCGGTCACATTGTTATTTTACGAACTAGATACTCATCCACGCTTATGCGATAATGAGAGCAATAAACGAATCCTTAAATGTAGCCGATCTGCAACAAAATCGACAAAAATTCTGTAGGTATTTGTTTTAAGGCGGTTAGGCCTAGTGAAAGAAAAACGTTTGCATTGAGTTGTCTTGTCAACTGCATACCTACAATATACACTAGGTACCTACCTAACCTACCTTAAAAAATTCAATTCGACAAAATGGATGGAGTGTAAATGGCGTTCGGTGTTAAATATTTGTGATGTGAGAATTAACAACTGCATAAGTAAGAGTCGAATCTCATTATCTAATTTAAAAACGATAAAATTACTTCATTGTAAAACGGACATTTTGAAGAAGAGATCAATTAAATGTTATCTCAATGGACCTAGATTTAAGTATGGTATCCATTTTGTGAACTGCCTTGTTGGTGTGGCGTTTTGGTGAGTATTAATACCTTTCATCGAATTATCAGTTTCTCATCAATGACGTTTTACTGCAATTTAAATAAATTGTAGTTTGAGGTCATTCACCGTCTACTGTACCTTGTCCACTCGACACTTTTGTATTGATGTTAATGTTAAAATTTGCTACCGCGTTAGGATGTTTTCTTTTTATTAAGTAAAAAATACATGAAGTAAATTAAATATTGTGACGTGGAACTAGCACTTTAACATATAACCCTTAAAAGAATTGTTATGATTAGTTTTAAAATTACATGGTAAGTAGCATAATTTGATCAAATGCCATAGGTACTGAATATTAAAGCCCGACGGGAATATATTGATAGTAGTTATTCATAACATACTTAACTGTACCCTAAACAATTATTTTATTTAAAACACCAAGATTATTAAAAAGGCTGAAATAAGCATTCTGACTAGTTGCTATATTATGGTTTAATAATAGTCATTAGTGGTATTGTGGTTCATGGTTTATTTCTGTACTCAGTGCAAATATAGGCAATGTACCATGAACATCATATTTTTGTAGACAAAATGCTAAATTATTGCAGACATAAGTATAATTTAAAAAAATTAAACCATTTTCAGCATGCTTACAGATAAAAATGAGTGGGTAATATTTGAAAATCTCGAAATGAAAAATGTTAGTTTGTAAAAAGTTTTTTCTTTATTAATTTTCATACCAAAGACTGTGACAAATTATATGGTTGGTTAGGTGGTTTCTAACAACTTAAAATGCTTTAGAGGTAAGGGAATCTAGAATTTTTAATTACCTAATTTTAACTGTGTTTTGTTTTATTGAATGTGTGTTGTGCTAACATATTCCAAAAAAATAAAGGTGATTGTATTTCAGGTCTTTGAATATAAATGGCTGCATAGCTAAACGGGAGAAGCTATAGCGCTATATGTCAATATTAAAATCATAAGCGTATAGCTTTTCCCCTTGGTTATGCATGCATATTCTCCAGAAGAAGTTTTGTACAGAAGTGAAGACCTTGTTATTTTAAAAAAATTATATTCTCTAAGATGAAAGGGGCTGTTCCTGAAAATAGTAATAATATTTAAAATAAATGGAAATCTTAATTTGCTAAGAGGAGTAAAAAAACGTATCATTTGAAGAAATTAATGATCTTATGAACCTGTAATTGAAATGAAATACCACACGTCACATGAAATCATATTAACTCCTTTTTCTCATTTCTAATCATATTACTTGTCATAGAAAAAACTTAAAAACTTTCTTGTCATAGTTTTCAATAATAGCCCCTTCTACACCTACTTACTATAAGGCTCAAAAGTAATAGCAAAAAAAAAAAAATATGTTAAAATTTCTATAAAACTATGAGACAATGTTTGAGTATAGTGGAGAGCAGTATAACTATGATTGTTTCAATGTCAGGTTTCAACTTGTTTGTTTACACTTTGTACTGCTGGATTATTGTTACTTTTAGCCTACTCAGAAGTATTTTACAGTACAGTTTGGTGAAATCTTGAACATTACTTATATCTTAGGTTTGATTTCTACTAATAATACATGTAATTACTATTGCAAAGTGCTGAAATATAAAAAATGAACTTTAGAAAACAAAGCAACAAATTGAAATTACTCATATTTCTTAAGTTAGAGAATTGTAAATATGTTGGCTCAGTAGAGTATTGAATAAATAGTAAAAAAAAATGAGGAAAATAAGTCTTCCAGGGAACACCCACAAAAAAGTCTCTTATAGTTGACCATATCATAAGAAAGTTAGCAACAAGTTATGTTTGTAAGTTGGCTGTAATGATACAAAGAGAATTTAAAAATTGTTGTCAACCATGTTTCCACTCTTATACTATGCTTGAAACTCTGGATTACATCCACGAAGACCAAACAAAAAAGCTTTTAGTATCTGCAAAAACTGCAGGAAGACTTGTCTTGCATTTGAGAAAAACACATATCATGTTTAAGTTTAAGCTCATCTATGATCATGTCATTGCTCTTGGAGTAATGAGAGCAAAATAAAAAATATGACTATTGCTATTAAATCCCCACCGTCAAACATGGCAGCAGGAATGTGATGGTTTCTGGATTAATTTTCGCCCTGAATCTGGACTGTTAGTACAAGCATGAAACGAATTTATTCATTAAAAGGATTGAAGACTCATAAAATATGCTAAATACCACATGCCAGCTGGTTGGTATTTCAGGAAGACAATGATCCCAAAGTCAAATTATCCCAAAGTCCAAGTTCATTAGTTATTTTTAAAACCTGATATAATCTCTTGACTTTGGAGTAACCAATTCAGGGTCTACAATTGAATCCTATAGAACATCAACAACAGAGTTGGATCAAAAAATAATTATTAAAAAAATATCTAACAGACGCTTTTTATGAAGCTTTCAAAAATGAGTTGAGTAAAATTTTGATGGATCGAATCCAAAAGTTAATTGACTCAATGCCTGTGTGATGCGAGATTGTTATAAACCCAAGGGAAAGGCCACTAAATATTGATTTTATTATAATGGTAGATAGTAATTATGTGTGTAAAATTTTTATTATAATAAACAATGTCAAAATACTTTTCAACCACCATTATCCTCATTAACCAGAATTACCCTATTATGTCGAGAACATTGCTCCTTATTTTGTAAAACCTTTAATATATAATATAACAATTAAAAAAAAAAATTTTTATATTATTCACTGGTTACTCTGAAACATCAACTGCTCTAAATTTTAATAAAATATTGTTTGATATGACTATTTTTAATACAAGAAACAGATTTTGATAACTCTAACTTTAAGTAGTCTGGGAGTATGCTTAGATATGTGCCGAAAAACGACTAAGTATCAATTAAATAGTGTTTGTAACTCATGCTTTTGTAATGTACCATAATTATATGCATATAGAAATACACCCCTTACAACATAAAAATATACAAGCTACAAATACATCAGTTAAAATAGTCTACAAACTAATTGAAATTAATTTATTGTTTACAGTATAAAATGGGCATTACCAGATTTCACAAGGTTCTACCTGAAGGATACATAATAATAATTCACTCGTAATAGAGTGATGGACTCATACAATTTATTTGGTGATGATGGAAGCGGTATGTTGGAAGGACTCACTGATCTTGGTGGTACAGACAGCTTTGCTGGCAGCTCATCATCAGCAGGAGATAATAAAGATGCCACAGATAACAGGTAAATTTTATAAATATTTTAGTAACACAAGCACCCTTTATCGGAAATATTTAATAAAAAAATATTATTTATTTTTTTGTAAAACATGCAAATGATGAGTGATGACATCTATGTCTAATTTAGTAATGTATATAGTTACAGACAACCCTATCCTCAAAGTGGCGTAGCACCTGAAGGAGGAATACAAAAATTGACTTCATTTGGGAATAGCGCACAGGGTATAACTACAAGCTCGCAACCAGTACCAAATCCCAACCCTGGTCCACCCGCGCCGGACTATCATGAGTATGGCAGTTATCCACCTCGACCGCGACTTCCACAGCCGCCACATGCCCCGCTTCATCCTTCTCATCATGTACATCCTTCACATTCATATCCAGGCTATCATCCAGGACCAGATGCGATGTATGCCATGCCTGATCAACCAGGTTAGTTGTAAAAATACAACTAATTTTCTCTTATCTGATTTGATAAGCTTTGTGTTGATTACTATAAGTCGTCGTGGCCTAAAGGATAAGACGTCCGGTGCATTCGTGTTGAAGCGATGCACCGGTGTTCGAATCCCGCAGGCGGGTACCAATTTTTCTAATGAAATATGTACTCAACAAATGTTCACGATTGACTTCCACGGTGAAGGAATAACATCGTGTAATAAAAATCAAACCCGCAAAATTATAATTTGCGTAATTACTGGTGGTAGGACCTCTTGTGAGTCCGCGCGGATAGGTACCACCGCCCTGCTTATTTCTGCCGTGAAGCAGTAATGCGTTTCGGTTTGAAGGGTGGGGTAGCCGTTGTAACTATACTGAGACTTTAGAACTTGTATCTCAAGGTGGGTGGCGCGTCTACGTTGTAGATGTCTATGGGTTCCAGTAACCACTTAACATCAGGTGGGCTGTGAGCTCGTCCACCCATCTAAGCAATAAAAAAAAAAAAAAAAAAAAAAATACTTTAAATCAACAATAAATTATCATAACAAACTTTATACATAAAAGTAGAAGTAGTAATAGAGAAACATACTTAAAGTAATTGTAACTAGTAGAAAAATCTATCTGCAAAAAAATAATACATTTATTGTAATTTTATTACCTTATTCTTATTTTTACTTTACGAGTTTGTTATCATTTTAGGTATAGGTGACTTAGGAGTTTGGTCAGGTCCACCTGGCGCTAATAGATATTCTTCAATCACACCTAATTACAGACATTCATATGAGCATCAACAAAAAATGCATCAATATCCTCCACAACAAGTAAGGTTTATAGTATTTTCTAAAGCCGAGTCATAGATATAATTAAAACTACTTTCACAGTACACTTTTCGTGGAACGAAGAAAGGTGTTGTTTGTAGCCATTTGAATACATGAAACATTTTTCTATCTACTTTTTAACTTTCTATAAAAGGTATATAATGACACTTTGTAATGATAAATAATAAACACGAGAATAAACCATAAAAGTAGTTTTAATTAAGTAAGGTTTCTTTACATTTTAGTCCCATTAAATATGTTTAAGATGTCATTGTGTCACTTAGCATGATTATTATTTGTAAGTTATCTAAAGGTGGCAGTAAATACTGTTATTATCAAAGTAGTCACTCTATGCAATAATTTATACTATGAATGCCTTTGTTTTATTCTAAGAAAAAAAAAGAACTTGTCACAAAGCATGAAGATTTTAGTGGTTTTAATGGTGTTTTTGAGGTATTAAATTGCTATACTTTTCTTTTGTATTTCCAAAACACTCATATTTCATCTCTAAATTAAGTCTTAATAGATAGATAATTTGGTTGTGCAAATAACATCAGAACAAATTTTGTATTTTTACCATAAATCATTAAGTTGTTATTGATTAAAATATCTATAATCAGCTGCTTTGAAAGTTCTCACACTCAAAGGTTAGGTACTACTACCTGTGCGTTATCTATCATTAAACAGACATGTTAGGAAAAGTGAATGCAGTGATAATTGTTTTGGCTTCATACACGATGGTGAATAGTGTTTATTTTTATTACTGATAACTTATTTTATCACTGAATCACTTATTTTATTTGACAACTTGTCTAGCGCTTGAAAATAAATAATCAGAATCAGTATAAACAGTTTTCTCTTATATTTTGATTCTTCATAAAAAAATTGCTTCAATACATTAATCCACTTGAAATATTTGTTTGAATAAAAAGTTTATAAAATTACACTAATATTCCTATAAAGAAATCACGAGTGTAATATTTAACTTATTCATTATACAACACAATCAAAATGTGTAGAGTTGAGTTTTACTTACTTTTGTTTGTGTATTACAGAACTTTTTCTGGAAAGGGAATACTACCCATTAGTCATAATAAATAATGCTATTATGTCAAAAGTTTTCTATTGTGCTATAACTGTTTTTAAAATAAAGTACATTTTAAATATACATTACCGTTCAAAAGTTTCGAAACACTAAGGTAATAATTTAATAAAATTAAATAAAAATGCTATTAAATAACATATTAAGTCATTATTTATTACACTTAAATCTGAATGAAACATTAGACTATTATGTAGTATAGTATATTTAATGCATAAATAATAACATAAGAAACATAAAATACTTTTCATTAAATTATTGCTTCATCCAAACTCCAAAGGACTATTTCCGGTTTTCTTCCGTCCATTTTTTATGCGTTTTAGCCCATTCCGATCTTATTTTCTAACGAATACTAGTTAATCTCGGTTTTTACACGCTTTATATTAGCTTCACTTGTATGTATCTTTGTCACTGACTCCTCTAGACACGATTTTGACCCACTTTAAACGGCCAGATTTCATTCAAACTTTGTAGATTTATCGAGGATGGATGACAATACACTAATTTGATAAGATTATTCCCTTATTCAATTTGCAAAATAAGATTTTTGCCAATTTATATAATTTTTATCTATAGCCGATATGGCGGGAATTCATGTTAAAGTACTTAGTTTTAAAAATACGCTTTTATAGACAATTTAACTAAAAAATGAAAAATAAATAATAGTTTAAAAAAAAAAAAAATATTTGTGGTAACTGTAACTCGTAAAGGGGTGCTTTTTAAGCACCGATAACCCCCAATAGATACCGCATTATTCAACATTTGTTTCAATTCGACTTCACCCAATTTTGAGGTAAGCGTGAGTGGCGGGGGACGTGTCAAGTGTGCCGTGATTGGATATTTCAAAGACAAACTTTTAATGCACCAAACCATAGTGATGGGACAGAAAATTAAAATTGTTGATCGTTAATTTTGGTAGGATGATCTGGATCATAGATATTTTAATTTTATTATTAGTTATAAATAAAAAATAAATTAATGCTAAATTATCCAATATTTATTAAAAATAAATAAAAAAGAATCTAAGTATATTTCATTGATTTTTAAAATGAATCAGTTTAGTAAAAATTCGTCTTACAGAATTCTTAGGATCTGTCTTCCTTGATAAGTAAAGTAGTCTTATATCTATGTATTTTTCCACGACACTGTGTTAAATCAATAATATGATTACAATTTTCGTGATCAAATTGGTGATATATCAGGAAAAATACTTTCACACCATTTTATTGCCCAGGAAGCCATTTATAATATTATTTGAATTTAAAACTATCTTTAAATATTGGCAAGAACTCGGCGTGCTTACGGGTCTTAAACTTGGTCAACACTGATGTCGTGATTCTTAGCGTCACTTCATATACTAGCTAAATCACTAATGTGCTGTGAACATTTGTGGCCCTGTATGCGGAATCTATTGGGGGTTATCTGTGTTTTTAAGATATTATTGAAATAATAATTCTTCTACTCATATCTGTCAGAAAAATATTTATAACTAATAACGCTTTTTTTACAATAAAATATATTTTGCACTATTTTCAATTTAAATTTATTAAAACTTATTTTCTATTTTTTAGTTGAACTTTATATAAAGCGTGTTTTTTAGTTTTTTTTAAACTATTATTTATTTGGCTGCTATACTCTGGCATCCTCTGAAGCCAGCAGGGAGTGAACGTGTCTGTACAGATGTAAATGAAATTAGCTTTTCTCGTTTTTTATTTTTATTTTATTGCATAGATGGATGGACGAACTCACAGCCCACCTGGTGCTAAGTGGTTACCGGAGCCTATAGACCATCTAGAACGTACATGCCACCACCTATCTTGAGATATGAGTTCTAAGGTCTCAGTATAGTTACAACGGCTGCCTCGCCCTTCAAACCGAAACGCATTACTGCTTCACGGCAGAAATAGGCAGGGTGATGGTATCAACCCGTGCGGACGAACCGCTCTTCCTGCTTTGTCGTAAATTTGGGACATCCAGATCTCTTACGGTTTTGATTTATTCCAGTACTTCGTTTTCGTGTAAGAGTGTAATGTACACCTTTACATGAAACGCGAAACTTTTTTGCAATTTAGCGTAGAGAATATCCTTCCTTGCTCAAAGTAAAGATAGCACTCAGCTGTTCAAGAGAAATCTGTTTCCTTTTTGCAATTTTATTTGCCGGTCAACTGTTGTAACTATCACATGGACGTCACGAAATACACTTAACTCTAAACCAATATGTGTTGAACTTTTATACGCACGCATCTTCAAAAGATTAGACTCTGTTCAAATTATAAGAAATTAACAAAAGTTTCAACACTACCAAATAGTGTTGAAACTTTTGTAGTCACAAAACATTCATTTTACAAAATAAGAGAGAATCAATGAGAAATTCTGTTCATTATTGTTATAAGCACGGTCGTAAAAATAATTAAATTCATTAGCATGTTTATTTAAAAATTTATTACGGTATTTTTTTAGTGTACTGAAAATACGGTGTTTCCCGTCTTTTGAACAGTAGTGTAAATACATTCATACACGTGCGTTTGCTCAATTACATAAATATTTATTTCATCTTTAAACTTGATTTTAATTTCATTGTACAGGGTTCTAGCATTGGAGGATTGCAAGGGCAGGGTGGCCCATATTTACCTAGGCAGCCACATTTTTCACAACCCACATCTCAACAGATTTATGGTCAACAGCAGGTAACTATGTTGGTGTATAAACATTAAGAAATTTAATGTGTTTCTAGGGCTAATAGTCAGATACGTACATTATTTCAATATTTTCTAAAGTTATAGCCCATATAGCCCAGATTTTGTTTAACACTTGTGTTTTTTGGATTATTTGCAGAATTATCCAAGCTACACCCAGATGCATCCACCGGGGGCGTCACGAATTAGTCAGCACCCTACGTATCATCAACAAATGGATGTAAACCCACACTATGGATTGCCACATGGGCAGTCTCACGGCCCTATTCCTCAACATCAACCTCATCAAAACATGAGTAGCCATTCTGGTTCAATCGGCTCATCGATACAAAGTCACCCCAATGTACATCTTCATCATGGTGGACCAACTCCTTTACATCATGTGCCCCGCCAGTCTCCAGCACCACCTGCATCTGCTCCACCACATCCTGTGCCAACTCAGTTGCCGTATGCTTCACCTCATCATTCAGTTCCTATGAGTTACCAACCACATCAAATTCAACACCCTCTTGATGTGAATGTTTCTAACCAATATACTGTAAAAGCACCTGGAATTGAATCTGGAAGCCCACAATATCGGCCTGCGTTTTCTCAACTGTCGCCACAAATGTCGCCTAGAGCACAAATTTCCCCTCGTCAGCAACCACCGCCGCAGATATCACCTCGTCCGGTGATGTCACCAGTGAAAGGCCCAAGTGCATCACCTCATTCAAGGAATCATGTACCTTCGCCTGTTTCAAGTGGACCTCCTCCACCTACATCATACAATTCTCAAAATACACTACAAGCTTTAGAGCAAATGGTTTTGCCGACAAGTGCTGAATATCAATACCAACGGAACCCAGGTTCACCTGCTGTGAGCCACATTTCCTCTTCACCTTCACAATGGAATCAAAATAAACTATCAGTCCCTGTAAGCAATACTGCTCAGAATGAAAATAATGAACAGCCTATTAAAACGAGCGAAGCGATGTCTAAATCAGCATCAAAACCAGAATTGCCTAAAACCATTTCTGTCTGTTCTACAAACATAGAAAACAATATAGTAGATAAAGTTAGTACAGAAACCGAAAAACCACTTGATGATTCACATCAATTCATATCGCCAGCTGATGTGGCTTCTAATGCTACTAACTCTTCCAAAGATGTAATTGCTAATTCTGGTATCTTATTACAAAGTACTAAACATACGACTATATCTAATGAGTCAATCGAAATAAAAGAAAAAAATGATAGTCAAAATGTTGAATTGAAAGGTTCAGCCGCCAACGTTGAAAAAGATGAAAATATAATGAAATGTGAAAAGACTCTTGAAGTTCAAGAAAAATCTGTAGAATTTATTCAAAATCAAGACGCAAGTCATGTATTAACATCTAGCCAACTACCAACAATCCCATCCGCAGCTAATGCAACAACTATTCTGCCTCAAATGCCTCCTACTCCGTCACAGCAGCCACCATTAACACGCCCTCCCAGCGTACTGACGAATATAAATAATGCAACCCAATTTGAAAATATTTCACCAATGAATACTAATAGAAATCAAGGATTTAACAATTCCAATATTCAAAGCGTTGCAGCAATTAACTCAAATGTACCTCCTCAAGCTATGTCCATTCCTCTTGTTACTAGTAATAATAATGCTACTATTCACAACAATATACCTCTTACGGTTTCTGCTAGCTTTTTTCAAAGTGGAAGTTCCAGTGCACAAACAGTAGCTCAGTCAAATCCAGCTAGTCTTCCCATTAAAAATCTAAATGCTACTGTAGTTACTTCAAGTGTGGCAGCACTCAATAATACTACATCACCAAATATGTCATGTGTGCCTCCGATGCAGAGCATTTCAATTATAAATGCTGTGCCAATCGTGCAACAAACTACTCAACAAAACATCTCAAATATTCCAGTTACTTTACCTATTAATGTTCAGTCAGTGCACCCAACTGTTACTAACAACGTTTCCAATATTGCACCAAATACAAGTCCTAATATGCTAATTATGGGGCCTGCTTCAATGTCGCATTCCACTTTACCAAATTTGTATACAGTAACCCATCATCAAGAACGAATGTCTATACAACAACAAATACATGAAATGTACAGTTTACCTGCTTCTAATGAAAATCAAGAAAAGATTCGGTGTTTGCAAGATAGGTTGACTTTGTTACAACAACACGAAACCAATGATAAATGTAATGGAGGACCAAATTGCGTTCTACAAAACCCTCTTTATGGTTCAAAAATGGTGGAAAGCCCTCAAGTCTCTAGTACAACAGGTCGTGGACGAGCAAAAGGTCCTGCTAAACCTAGAAAGCCAAGAGCAAAAAAAGAGAAAAATACGCCAATTTCTTCACAACCTCTAGACCAATTACCAGTTTCCGAAGATTGCGTGACTGCTGGTACTGGATTACAAAGTACATCGGAACTGGAGCTTGAATTAAATGAAGATATATCGCACTTAGATAGCAGTGCTATGTCGGTCGATGATTTGAATGGTGGTAAAGTAAAGAAACAAAGGGGTCCACGAAAAAATAAGGAAAGAAAACCTCGAATCCCAAAAGATAGTAAAGAAATTGGAGAGAAGGTTGTAAAGGAGCGTAAAAAACGAGAACCTAAAGATCCCAATACTCCAAAAAGAAAGAGAATGTCAAAAAAAGATATGGCTGAAATGCAGGCCGATACTACAACTAACTATGATTTTCTGGAACATGAAAATAAAGATTCTAAGACAAGTGACATTCCTTGCAAAAATACATTCGATGTTGACGCTGATAAAACTAGCATAAACTTATCGGAAAAAACTTTCGACGAAACTACTGTAACTGATTTTGATGACATACCTGTTTCAAAAATAGCTATAAAAGATTTATTAGAAGAAGCAGAGGCAAAACGTGACCAGATGGAAAAAGAAGATGAGTTGGAGTTAAACAGTCAAAGGAAGAAAACTAAAAAACGTTCATCTGGAGGGAGTAGCTGTAAAAAAATCACTGTAAAGAGACCGCTTACTGGTAGACGAAAAAAACGAGGAGGATTAATACCAGATTCTGACGGAGAACCTGATGATATGATGTCCACACCTCCACCTTCTCCTCCTCCAGAAGCTGATGATAGCTTAAAACGAAGGTCTGCTCGGAATACTCAAAGAAAAAAATATACAGATGACGTAATGTTGCGACTGTCTGATGATGAATTTACTATATCAACTCCCAAAACTGAAAAAGAAACCAAGACTGAAGAATTTAATAGTGAAACCAAAGATAATAACAGGCTCGATGGTACTCCGAAACCAAATTACATTTATGTTAATACAACAGAAGAAGACTCCATGATAGTTCAACATGTTTTATCTTCTAGAATGGGTAAAAGAGAGTTAAAATTGGAAAACTTGCCTCTTGAAGCCACTCCGAAACCCGAGAGCGAAAATGGCTTGAAAGTCGATAATGTAACAGAAATAGAAATGTCGGGCTCAAGCTCAGATAATGTAAAAATTGAAGATGAAAAAGAAAAAGCAATAGAAATTCCACCAAATACAGATTCCACGGAGGAAACACAGAAACATGATATAAAAACTCTCACTGAAAAGGATTCTGATCTAAAACCAAAGAAACCTATAATGGTCGACGTTGAAGAATATTTTGTAAAATACCGTAATTTTTCGTATTTACATTGTGAATGGAAGACAGAAGAAGAACTTTACAAAGGTGATAAAAGGATTTTCTCAAAAATAAAACGTTTTAAGCAAAAACAAGCTCAACAAACCAATATATTTGAGCTGCTGGATGATGAACCATTTAATCCGGACTATGTCGAAGTGGAACGGATTTTAGACATGTCAGAAAATGAAGATCCCGCTAACAACACAGTTGTAAAACATTATCTTGTCAAATGGAAAAGTTTGCAATATGAAGATAGTACATGGGAATTAGAAGAAGATGTTGATGTAGATAAAATTAAACAGTATAAAATATTTAGTGAAACTCCACCCAAAGATAAGTGGAGATACAAAAAAAGGCCATCTACTGAACTATGGATTCAACTAAAAGAATCCCCATTGTACAAAGGCGGAAATACATTAAGACCATATCAACTTGAAGGACTGAATTGGTTGCTGTTTTCGTGGCACAATAACAGGAACTGTATTTTGGCAGATGAAATGGGCCTTGGAAAAACTATTCAAAGCTTAACATTCGTAAATTCAGTCTGGGAATATGGTATCCGAGGACCCTTCCTTATTATAGCACCACTATCTACTATTCCAAATTGGCAACGAGAATTCGAAGCATGGACAGACATGAATGTGATCGTATATCATGGCTCACAACAAAGTAAAAGTATGATTCAAGAATATGAATTTTATTACAAAAGTGAACTTGGAGAACCAATTAAAGATATTACGAAATTTAATGTCCTAATAACCACTTTTGAAATTATTGTAACTGATTTTCAAGAACTTAAATCATTTAACTGGCGAATATGTGTTATAGATGAAGCTCATAGACTTAAAAATCGAAATTGTAAGTTACTCGAAGGCCTACGACAACTTCATTTAGAGCATAGAGTATTATTATCTGGCACTCCTTTGCAAAATAATGTTAATGAATTATTCTCTCTCTTAAACTTTTTGGAACCATCTCAGTTTTCGAGCAGTGATGCATTTCTTAATGAGTTCGGGCAATTGAAAACCGAGTCTGAAGTACTTAAATTACAAGCTCTGTTAAAACCAATGATGTTAAGGAGATTGAAAGAAGACGTTGAAAAAACATTAGCCCCCAAAGAAGAAACTATTATCGAAGTCGAGCTAACTAATATACAAAAAAAATACTACAGAGCTATTCTGGAAAGAAACTTTAGTTTTTTGCAAAAAGGCATAGCTTCAGCAGCAAACATTCCTAATTTGATGAATACCATGATGGAATTACGTAAATGTTGTATTCATCCGTATTTACTGAACGGCGCTGAAGATCAAATACAATTTGATTATAAACAAACTTATGGAGAAGATAAAGAAGCATATTACAAAGCTTTAATTCAATCTTCTGGTAAAATGGTTTTAGTTGACAAATTACTGCCAAAATTAAAAGCTGGTGGTCATCGCGTATTAATATTTAGCCAAATGGTTAGATGTTTGGATATACTTGAAGATTATCTAGTGTTTAGAAAATATCCGTATGAAAGAATTGACGGGAGAATAAGGGGAAACCTGCGACAGGAAGCAATTGACAGATTTTCGAAACCAGATTCAGACCGATTTGTGTTTTTGTTATGCACTAAAGCAGGAGGCTTAGGTATAAATTTAACTGCAGCCGATACTGTGATCATTTATGATAGTGATTGGAATCCACAAAATGATCTACAAGCTCAAGCTCGTTGTCATCGTATTGGTCAACAAAAGATGGTGAAAATTTATAGATTGATATGTCGTAATACCTACGAAAGAGAAATGTTCGACAAAGCCTCTTTGAAGTTAGGTCTTGACAAAGCGATTTTACAGAGCATGAATACTAGTCAAGGAAAAGAAACAGGTCTGAAACAATTGTCAAAAAAAGAAATCGAAGATTTACTTAAAAAGGGTGCATATGGTGCGGTAATGGACGAAGATAACGCTGGTGACCAGTTTTGTGAAGAAGATATTGAAATGATATTAGCTCGTAGGACCCAAGTCATTCAAATGGAATCCGAAAAAGGTTCAACATTTTCAAAAGCTAGTTTTGCTGCCACTGATCAAAGGTCGGATATAGACATTAGGGATCCTGATTTTTGGAATAAATGGGCAAAAAAAGCTGAAATTGATACTACAGAAAAAAAAGAAGATGAGGACCTTATTGTTACTGAACCTAGAAAAAGAACTGTTATAAAAAGATATGGACATGATGATGGACCAGTTGAGATGTCCGATATGGAAGTTACTCCAGATTCTGAAGACGACGAAGATGGTAAGTTTTAATATATTATTACAAAGTATTATACTTATATCAGAATTACATATTATAAAAACTACATGAGCTACCATTGTTCACTCAGTGATCGAAATTCGGTCAAAATCAATGGAACTTTGAGATTAAGATTTATGTCTTTTGTTTTGATAGAACTTACAAAATTTTATAATCAGTGTCGATGTGAAAAGGCTCATCAGAGGCTGCTGAATTAAAAAATATCAGTTTATAAACCAAAGAAAACTGGTACTTAATTTATCATTACTTATTTTGTCATAACTTATATTTGTGTACTTAGTGCCAGTTTTTTAACTACTTGATCGTGTTAAAATTATTTAGTTAGATCAGTGTGCTTAGTGCGAGGTTTTTAACGTTCTCGTAAGTGTAAAAGTTAATTTTAAATTTTTATGGAGTTGGAACGTTTGCCTACTTTGCAGCTAGGGGCGCCGTTTCTACTGTATACAAATTTGAGTTAACTTTTACGCTATCGAGAACGTTAAAATACTCGGACTAACCATACAGAACCTATAGCAGCTAACGTACCTACTCTTGTTATGTGAGTGCAAAACGCTTGTTAACATTACTGTCTCGTTAATCGAGTAAGAGGGCGTCCATTAATTACGTGAGGTATTTTTGAGATTTTTCGACCCCAACCTTGGTCAGATTTCTTATGATTTTCCTCAACTTTCTCTGGTAATCTCAGGCGAGATTCTTCAAAATTTATGTTTTGGCGGTAAACGTGTTGGATAATTGAGAAAAAAAAATCCTATTACTTTTTTGAAGACTACCAAAAATTAGTATTTGTGAATATTACCGTGATTTAAAACCACAATCATAAAATTTAATATCGACGTTGCGCTGCGACGCTCGAGTCTTTGCTGCTCTGCGGGGTTCAGACGAATATGACAAATACTATTGCGTCAGATTTAGCCATATATGAGTCGACTATTATCAAAGGCGGCAATCTGACTTTTGGACAATGATTGGTAAATCAGAAAAACGAATTATTGACTTTGTATTCCATCGGCAGTCACAAAACTCTTCGGAACGACATCTTAGATAAATAACAGGTTAACTATTAACCTTTATTTAATGCAGGTTTTGAACCGTATTCTTTGAAGGAGACGATTATATTCAAATAAATCTGTATTGACATATCAATAAAATTTTGTTGTCCAAATGCACAGATTGCCGCCTTTGATAATAGACGACTCATATGCAGTATTACAGTTTTCTGCTAGAAAAAAAATTACGTGACATTTGCTAAGACATATACTTAATTGAGTTTTCACTTAATGTTGTGAGCAGTGGCGTAGCTACCTAGGGGATAGGCGGGGCAGTGCCCCGGGGCCCTCAAGCTCAGGGGGCCCTCTTATCCTCACTAGAAGTCTCGATCGAACTGAACTTTTGGAAATTTCTCCTATTTTCAAAACAAATATGACAGGTTGCAACCCTACTTTAATCATAACAACGTGAAAATATCCACGGAGTATCCGTGATAAAAGAGCAATCGGTTGGCGGTGTATCGCGTTCCGACCCGGCAGGCGGACCAGTCCCACATACCTACCCCGCGCTCTCCCTAGGCGCGGGAACCTCGTAGGAGGTTCGGCCCCAGCCCGAAAAAAAAAGGCGCGACCTTTATATAATAAACCCTTGAATCTTTTCTATTTAATTTTATTAGCCAAACCTACACCAAGTATTAATTTTAATTTATGTTGTTACTGTTTAATATTTTTATTACCTGCCCTGCAGTGCACAAAAAAGAGCTTAAGTAGTTTAGCCTTTTTAATTTGCCCCAGGGCCCTTGATTACCTAGCTACGCCACTGGTTTTGAGCAATGTATACTCGATATGTACAGTAGTTAAGTCATTGGATTCGTTTTATGAAACTTGCACTAAGCACACAAATAACTAAAACTATGCTAGGTTGCATAATATAAAGGTATTAAGTAGTATTAGTCATTGTCATAATATTTTATGTACAGGCATAGGTTTAAGAAGTAAGAGAAAAAAGGAAAAGTTCGGTAAAAAAGGTAGACGATATGCAAGTGATGATTACATTCCTCGACATGAGGGAGTTCCTATGGACGAAGAAGTTGTATATGGTTCATGGACCCGATCGGAATGCTTCAAGATTGAAAGAGGATTGCTTACATTTGGGTATGATACTGTAATATATTTACTTTAATTCCTCTTAGTGGCGATATCATTATAAGATCCAATTACCCTAAGCTTTTCCTGATTGATCTCTCCCTCCAGATCTTTGATAATTTTGATAGGCTCACGAGAAGACCTAGAAGGTCAAGGTCTACAAGTAATCTAATAGAAGATCAACAAAATCAAATAAATTAGCGTTACAAAATGTAAAAATCAATTGAATTTTCGACCTTGTCTTAAAATTTACAGCGACACTCATATTGGTGTCTGTGGCTTACAAGAATCACCTAATTCCAGGAGGGCTATGAGTTACCTTCTGAAAGTGCTGTTGAAAGTCACCTCAGCTATATGTAGAGTTTAATGTTTATTCATTAGATAATATTAATTATACAATTTCGCTTTCAGTAGGTTTTCATTTATGTATAAAACTGCGATACTTCGATCTGAAAATTTTCAAAGTTATCTAAGATTATAATAGCATTTACTTAGGAATATTTTGCCAAAGTTTGGGGGTCACGTCAGCACTACAGCTATAAAACTTTGATACACTAAAATTGTTTTCTAACACTAAATTTTTTAAATGTTGTAATTAACATCTAAGAAGTATTTTTTACAGCTGGGCTCGCTGGGAGGAAACTGTTGATAAAAATCAATTGAGGAAAGGCTGGACCATACCTGTCATTGAAGATTGTGCACGCATAATAGTAAGTGAAATATCTATTTTTAACATGTATAATAGTAACAGCAGCTTTGTCCACTATGACAAAACAATTTAATATACTATTATGATGACTTGCCATGCTAATACCGAGAAAATTTTAGATTTTCGCTGAGTTAATTGCACACACTGAAGTTTTAAGTAACTTACTTTCATTTGGATTATTAAGAGCCAAATTTAATTTTAAAAAAAAAATCAACAGGTTTTGTATTGCTTGCGGCATTATAAGGGAGATGAAAAAATTAGAAACTTCATTTGGGATCTCATTGAACCATGTGAAAATGGTGAAGTCACAATTTCGAGGAATCACAGTGGGCTGCATAACCCCGTACCTCGTGGTAGAAATGCTAAGAAGAAAAATAGACCAAAAGACATACCAAAAGCAAATGACGTCCAAAAATGGGAAGACCCAAATCACTGGAGCTCTAATGAAAAGTATGATTGTGAGGCATATTTAGAAAGCAGTTATAAGAAGCACTTATTTAGACATGCTAACAAGTAAGGACTAGTGTTATTCTCAATATGTATGAAATGTACTTTAGGCAATGTGCCATTATGCATTAAGGGTTCCTATTTTTTCAGAGTGCTACTTAGAGTACGAATGATGTATTATATAAAACATGAAGTTATAGGCGATTACGCAACTCAAATCGAAAATGGAGTGCACTCAAGGTAATCCACAAATGAATACACACTTTCACAATTGTCCATAATCTAAAATACATATATACCGTCCGTCTGGGTAACTTTGTCCCGCCATGCGAACAATTTTGTATGTATTCTTAGTTTTAATTAAAAATATGGATTTTCCGTGGATTTTAAACGTTTACAACTGAAATTTGAATAATTTTGCATGAGCATAGAGTACAAATATCACAAAATTGACAAAAAAAATTGTGGGCCAATGTTATATTGAAAGCGGGGGTAACTTTGCCAGTATAAGAACTAGCAATACAATTTTGATGTATTTTTACATTTAAAGCCTTATGATAACATATGATCTTCTTTTATAAATAAATTAGGCCGCCATCTTATGAAAGTTGTTTACCAAAAAAATAAGCTTTAAATTTGGGGTTGTCAGTAAAATTCAATATCAGTGTTTGAAAAGGACCTTTATTTATAGGAACTTATTTATGTTCTATTTATTATTAAAAATCAGTCTTTATTCATTATAATTAGAAAAACGTGACATGTTAAAATTATAAAAAAAATACAAAGTTATAATCCTTCAGTAGAATTGAAATAATTACAGTGATTAATCACCCCATTCCATGATCCATTATCCAAATCTAATTGCTCAGATAATGATGCAAAACGATCCATGAGTGATGAGATATCGTTAGTAGGTAATGGAGTGCGAAAGACAATATTCAGTATTAAATGAGGATTCACCAATGGGTAATGGAAGATGATTGGTAGGTAGAACGACCGAGTATGTTGATTTTATATTCGGAGGACCAGGAATACATGATAAAGAACGAGTAATAGGAAGTTTAGTCACCATGGAAGCTTCTAACAGTTTTCGAAGGGCTTTTTGTGCAGGTTCTTGATGCATTCTTTGACTTATTTTTAACTTTTACCCGGGTTAAAGTTACCCATATTAGCACAAATGTTCACCAAACGAATTAAAATCAAGACAAACACGTAAAACAACAATATAGATCATACTGATTTTTTATTAAACTACATCTGTAACCTTTACTTATTTTGCAAAGTACATACAACTTACCTTTCTATGAAACTTTTGATTAAGAATATAAAAAACTTTGCCGCTATGTTTCATTTGTCACGCCCCTACCATTTCACAATCAACCTAAAGAAAAAACTTTACCTGACAAATATCAAATTTTGGCGCTCTTTATTCGTTCTATAATAAACCTCTTAATTAAACATTTCAAAGTCTAAAATGTGTCCCAAGTCTAAAATGTGTCCCATTTGGAAATAAAAATATAGATAAAATATGTAAAAAGTGAGTAAGTGGGCTAATGTGAAACGGAAAGCTTAAGTTACCCTGATTGACGGTAGTCATTAAATTTATAAATGTACTTATATGTCACTTATCAGATCATAACTTGTTCATCTCTGGGTTTCGTACCTTGTAATATAATAATATGTGATGACTATTAAGTCATCTAGCAGTTGGAAGTTTTATATGTTTAAGATACACAACATGTTGCAAATATAAATTCTTACAATAATTTTTAACAACTGACATTTCAGTGAAGCACCTCATTAATTTGTAATATTTTTAGCTCTTTAGGTATGCGAGTACCGAGAGGAGTGGATAGCGCACCTCCTCGACTTTGGTGGGATACAGAGTGTGATGTTTCGCTGTTAGTGGGAACTTACATTCATGGTTATGAAAACTATCTGGCCATGCGTATTGACCCGCAACTGTGTTATATTGACAAACTGGGGCCACCGGATGATGCCGAATGTACGGACATAAAGTAAGTCGATCATGTTTGAGTCCATTCCCATGAGGTAGGAAAATAGAACTCTTGACAATTTTGACATTTTTTGTGTGACAAATTTGTTTTATTCTGACGGTAGTTCTTTACATTGTTACTGGTAAATGGCTTATAAATTCAAAGGCAATTTCCTGTACATTACAATGAATAAATTTCTGTTGATTGTCTTTTTTATCTATTTTATAAACAAATCAGATTTATTATACTTTTTTATTACTGATGGACACTTTCTAATTTCTGTAAACTACCTGTTTATAACAGAAGCGAAGAAAGAAAAATACGTGCTGGCGTCGGAGGTGACGAAGATTGCACGGACGAGGTGTCGAGCGGCGCCGGAGCCACCTCGCCGGGTGCGTCTCCGCGGCCTGATGACGACAGCACACAGGGCAGCAGCGGCTCTCACCTGTGGCCTTCCATGCAGGACCTCAATACTCGACTCAGGAGGCTCATCACAGCATATCAGCGGAATTACAAGCGAGAGGAACTTAAACTTCAACAAAAAGCTAAGGTAATCATTTCTAAAAAAAACACAGTAAATTAAAAATGAAAACAATTACTGATAATTGCAATGTTCAATGTGAGTAACTTGTTAAGAACTTAAGAGTAAAACTTTCATTACAGGCTGGTTTTTTTTAATGACAATTTTCTGCAATGGGATTTGTTTGTGTTCTTTCAAAGATCGAAATTCAACTATAATCATTCATTTTATTAATTATTTTTTCTCTTCTGTTATTATTATTGACTGCTTTTATTGGAATGATAGAAAAGGACTATTCCCAATATTTTTATTAATGAGACCCAAAATATTCATCATCATCATCATCATCATCAACAGCCCACAGTTGTCCACTGCTGGACATAGGCCTCTCCCAATCCACAACACTACAAATATTCAATGGCTACTAAACTAAAAAATATTTGTTGACAAACTGAGGAATTATGGTACAGCACTGTTTTGTCTCTGACTGTTTAAATTGATTTAAAAAATTTAAATCAATTTTGTTTTTTAGATGGAGCGACGAGAACGTATGGATCTGATAGCTCGCGATGAAGCGTCGCAATGGCGGTGGTCGCGTGCAGATGAAGAGGCGTTCCGAAGAACCGTTGCTTCATATGGAGTTGAGTTTGATCCATCGACAAAAAGCTTGCGCTGGAATCGCTTTAGAACATTAGCTCGATTAGATTCGAAGAGTGATGATGCTTTAACTGATTACCTTAAAGCTTTTATGGCAATGTGTAAACGTCAGTGCGGTCTATCTGTTGGAGAAGCGGAACTACCGACGAGAGCCGACCTAAAGGCGGAGCCTATCGGAGAAGAGCGCGCTATAGCTACTTTAGAAAGGTAACTTTTGATTATATTATTATATTAGCCGTTCTTATCCTTGTGGAAACACCTCTGCATTTCATTATAGCTACATTACAATGAATATTCGTACATTACCTATAAATATTTAAGTAAGTTCCTAGTCTAATGTGTTATATAAAATGTAAATATAAGCTTACGTATCCATTATGAGCCGTATCCCAGATTAGTTGGTGCGACGGCCTCGTCCTGTACTGGAACCAATCCAATATAGCCATGGTTGAACAGACTGCGAATCTTTCTATGTTGTTAAGGACTAAGTGGCATCGTCTTACCCATATTTATGGTCCTAAAATATTTTAAGGAACCTCTTTTAAGAGTGTCAAAGACTGGGGTTCTCTCGATGTACCTAAATTATGATACATACACACGCAACTTAGTGAAGGAATAATTTCATTTAAAATCATATTTCTCAGCAGTGTAGCATATTTCTTGTACTGATACTGTTTTTACCGCCATACAAGAAGCATTGGCTTAAATTTTCGAATTTATGGTAATCTACATAATAATTCATAATAGAGGCTCTATGTAGAAAGTACTCTAGAGAGTAGACTTGAAAATATACGAATTATATTTTTTTAATATTATAAATATTTATAATAATACTAGCTGACCCGGCAAACGTGGTTTTGCCATATAAAACGATTTCTAGGGAATTTCTAGTGTAGAAAAAAAAACTAAATTATTGTAAGAGTGTAAGGATTGACAACTAAAAAATAAGGGTTGATCGTAGAGGGGTGAAAATTTAGGGCGGTATGTATTTTTGTATGCTGTATCATAAAAAAAAAACAAAAAGATTTGTCTAAAAAATAAAAAATAAAAATTTTAGAGTTGGACCACCCTTAACATTTAGGGGGATGAAAAATAGATGTTGTCCGATTCTCCACCCTGGCCGATATGCATGCTAAGATTCACGAAAATCGGTCGAGCCGTTTCGGAGGAGTTCAATCACACACACCGTGACACGAGAATTTTATATATTAGATTGAGGACATAAGGAAACGTTTTGCGGGATTTTTTAACTAATTATTGTAAAGAGGGCTTACAATTGGCATTACGAGAGGGTCACTCAGAATACGGTATCGTAGGCCGTCTTACCATTGCGGAGTCCAAAAATGTCTAGGCACTATTTTTCCAAATTTGTGAATTTTCACTGATACTCAAAGCTTCAATAAATGGTCAATGAACTGTAATATAAATGTCGCGTGCAGGATCGACTTGCTGCGCGTTCTACGAGAGGAAGTAGCGCCGCACCCCGCACTGGAGTCACGCCTGTCTCTGTGCGAGCCCAGTGCCGACGCGCCCAATTGGTGGCAGCCTGCGACGCATGACAACTTACTCATTCGAGCTGTCTGCAAGTTAGTTTCATCAATAATTATTTACGAATCGTATTACGTTTAATATTTCTCTGCCCTGTCCTGTTAAGTATTACCACTCGCACACGGTCAAAATATTATTGACATAATCCATTCTTACTTTGCTCCACCACCATTTGAATTCGTTTATTAACACTTTTCTACTGACTTACTAACATATTTTCGCAAAACATTGTAATAAAAAACAAACCCTGCAATTCTATAATCATTATTTAACCTTTATCACTAACCTTTATATTTGAAACACATCATAATATATCATGTGGATACTTATTCAATAATTTTTTTCACAATCAAGATCACATTATGGCTGATCTTATACACTGTCTCAGCCAGCTAGCTAATTAGCTATAGCTGCATTTGCTAACTACATGTGAATTCTTATTCATCTGACTCGTTTATTCAACACACTTATCCTGATTTAAAATAATTCAATGATCATTTGATTCAGTTCATTACTAAAATATTTGTTGGGTAAAATATAGTTACCGAAGCTCAGATTCCACAATGTGAATACCACCGCCCATCTTTACACATGAAGTCAATTGTATTATAATGACTATCTTAGCTTAAAAACTAGACCACTGTAGTCAGAAAGAGTTCCGTATCATTGTCCTATCAAGTCCACATTAAGTAGATACATAAAGCTAGCAGTTCTAATATATCTGTTTACTTTTTCATAATTTCCATTTTGTCAACAATTTTTATTTTTCGTGTTTTCAGACATGGATTGGGCGATACCTACAATAAACTTTTTTGTGATCCTAAACTACCATTTGCTGAATGTGCTCGTAAATGGTATCAAAAATCTACCAAGACTGAAAATAGAAAACCTTCTTCTGACGAGGAAGATAATACTGAGAAACCAACCAATGACACTCGAACACTGCGTCGTAGTAAGCGCACTTCACATTTGGTGGATCGTGATCATGACGACGACACGGATGCACTATCCGAACTCGAAACTTTAGCAAAGTTAGGAAGGACTGAAGAATTCCCTGGACCAGAGTGCTGGTTCTCTGAACGTGCCCTCGAAACGAGATTACATCACATCGCTCACGCAGTTCAAAATCGCGAGTGGCCCTCGGTACAGGCCGCAGAATCTCACGTTTCTCGCCAAACAGAGGAACGAAAGCATGTCCGGCGACATATCGCCATCGACGTTGAAACGGACCGAGCTAAACTCCATGCGTTGCTTTCAACACCGGCGGCCGCACACCAGGCCAGCGGTAGTGCAGCCCCGCCCGTCTCTCCGGGCGAGACTGCTCCGCCGCCCGCACATCAACGAGCCGCGCCTGCGCCCTCAACCCTTTCCGCAACACCTGTCGACCTCTCGGCGCCGCTCGACCTTAGTGAGGCGCAAGATCGGCGCGAGCCCGCGGCTACCCGCAGCCGCCTCGACGATACTCTCAACAAACTCATGAAAAGAAAAAATGCGGTATGTAATCTATAAAGATTTTTTTTATCTAATTCTAAAGAGACCAAATATTAAAAAGGTACCAGTTGTAATAGGTTATGTGTGCTTTCCTTCATTTTCATTTAGGAAACTAACTATTCTGATCTCTCATCAGAAAAATATTTATACATATTATTATCAAAACATTAAAATTTATTTTTGTTTTTAGCCTGCACCAGAACAGATTGTCGGAAAAGAAAAAAGAAGGAAAAAATTAGACGAAATTGTCCTCGGTTTATCGGCTGCGAAAAGTGGAATGACTTCCGCAAACATGTCGTCCGACGCGGGACGAACAGGAACGACTTCGATTCCGCCGGATGTGACCGTAACACCTGCTGCCCCCCCATCTTCCTCTGCTGGACACACAACTCAAAAGCCATTTTCTGTGACCGTCACGAGTGTTCCGTCGCCTCAAGCTTCGTCTAAAGAACTTTCTTCCTTCTTGCAACAATCTTTAGAGCAAAATAAAGCTCCAAAACCATCCATTGCAACTCCGGTGAAATCGTATTCGCATGAAGCAAAAGTAAATAAATGGCTAGCTGAACAGTCATCGGTTGATACGCGGCGACGAAGCTCGACTCCTCGCTTGGCCCCAGATGAACACGTACCCGTTGTTCATAGAGTGACTGGTAAAAGAATAATTGGACATAAAGCACCACAACTGAAACATCTTGCACAATGGATAGCTGAAAACCCTATGTACGACATAGATTCTAAATGGACAGAGAGCATCAAGGAACATGTAAAATTGCCTCAAGATGTTCGCAGTCAGAGACATTCTCCTATGCAGTCTTCTGGGTCTACTGAACGCAAGAAAGGGAGACCTCCAAGTCTCGATTCTTCATCTGCAAATGTGTTATCATCAAGCTCTCATTTAAATCAAAGCTTATCAGGATTCAATCCGGCACTTTTAGCAAGCTTATCAAGTTTGAGCGCTTTTGATCCAAAAACATTAGCTGCCACATTATCTAATTTGACTGGATTTGATCCCAAATTATTGAATACCTTTGACCCGAAATTACTTTCCAGCTTGAGTAGCTTTGATCCTAAAAACAACCCATTACTTAGTTCTTTTGGTAGTATGCCAAATTTATTAGGTAATATAGCGGGTGGAAACATATTCGCCAATTTAGCAGGGTTAGGGCTATCCGGGTTTTCTTCACTAGACATGAATAATTTAACGGCATCAAGTGCTGTCGATAAATCAAAATCTAGGAAGTCTAATGAAAGCGTTAATCCTTCTACTTCAAAAACTTCTAACTCTCAATTTCCTTTTGGATTTCCAAACCCAAACATGTTATATCCACAGCTGGGATTAGGTGGTTTAAATCCATTCGGTATGCATTCTGGAATGACATCTGCATATGATGCTCTAGGACTTTTGAGTAATACTATAACATCAAGCTCAGGAAATACTTTGCAGAGTTCTAGCCACAGTTCGGCCCGCACTAGTACCAAAACGACAGCACCACGTTCTTCTACTATAGTTACAAATACGAGCACTCCACGTCAGCAAAAAATGACCGATCGCCTTCAATCTACTCCAGTTCCTCAAATTCATTTACCTTCCGACCCGTATATTTTAGAATCTCTCTCAAAGCAAACATTAAGTTATGATTCTCTTTTAAGATCTGAAAAAAGATCTCGAGAGAGCGATGATACTACTGCGACTGATTTATCGAAATCTGATAAAAAGAAACAGCCATACGACTCATTAAGATCTCAGGTACCACCAGAATTTGCAGCAGTTCAAGAAAAATTACTTAAAGGAGACAAAAAAGACATTGACATCAGTAAAATGTTGTTGGAACAAATGGCTTCTGGGGCTTTGAGTGCAAGTCTTGTTAGTTCAGCAGAAGCCAAAAAATGCAAAGAGAGCGAGAAAGATGTATACGACAAAATTAATAAAATTTCTTCAGAATATTTGCCAAGAAGTCACACGGCCGACGACGGAAACTCTGTTATGTCATTAACTAATAAAAGAACCCACGATGAAATGTGTAACGAGCCAGAAAATTTAGCACTATCGACAACTGATTTGAATCCTGCAAAAAAAATTAAAGAAACTCCCGAGAATATGACGACAAATGAAAAACCGTCAGATCACAGTTCGAATACAGGCGAAATGGACCTAGAAGACTTGATAGCACCCTCCACTGTGATTAAAACAGGAATGAAACCTAGTGATTTTGAGAATGCTTCCAAACAAACTTCTGACGCTTTATCTAACATCTCGGCGGATCGGGAGGTGAAGTCTCCTTCAAAAATTCATCAAGATGAACGAGAAATTAATGATGTTGCAACTGCTGAATGTTTTAGTAAAACTGACAGCGAAAGTAAAGATGACTTAGAAGAATCCGGTACTGATCTGACATGTAATGACCCTGGAAGAAGAAGCAACAGAAAAAAAAGTCGAAAATCAACAGAAGAATCCATGCAAAATTGCCCCCGTCGAGAACTACGATCTAGTTCGGGTCGCCAATCAACTGAGAACTTAAGTAATCATTGAATACACTTTTCTGTAATGTAACCTAAACTTACTACGTTCTTACTCGTAAATTACCCAGTTAATTATATTGTAGAACGATAATTCAAGTTTAAATGTTTTTATTAATTAGGCAAACCTAATTGTTTTCTTCTTATAAATAATTCCAAAATTATTGTAGTAATTAGGCTAGGTGTAAGTAATATGAAATGTTATTACTGATAAGACTGGATATCCCACGTTTTGAGGTCTTAAACGTTTTGTTTGACATCTATTAGTTATAATGAATAAAATCAAATTTAGCTTTCAACTATAAACTTCAAAATTCCTTTTTGCGCATTTGGAGGCAACATGTTATCTATCACTGCTCTAATTGATACAATAAGTTGACAATACAATTTATCGAAAAATAATTACAACTCTTTTTTTATTTTCTGAAAGATTTACTATAAAACTACACCTAAGTAATTTTAAACTGAACTGTAATTTGATTTTAAATTTAATTTGCAATTGTCTTTGCGCATTGTTTCTAAAGTATTTGCACCATAGCCATGTACTTTCATGACAATGCACGGCATTAAATTATGTGAAGACTCAGGGTAAATGAACCATAATAAAAGTAAGTATTTTAGTAACTATTTCTTTGCTTTTGGATAAGGAACCTAATGAAAATAGACGTAATGGTACATAGGTACAACTAAGTAATTATCTAGATAAGGTTCCTTTCATGTCGAAATACGGTAAACCTGATTACTTGTAAGTATAACTTTAAAATAGATAAAACTAAAAAAAGTGTATGAATCGAAAATCTCGAGAGCCAATAAAGTTTCACATATTTGAAATAAGCACCGGTTTTTAATATTTTTAATATTTTTTCAAAGTTAAAAAACATGTGGTAAAACAATCTTGCATGTATTGTATTGTGTTAGTGTAGTTTT
Organism: Bombyx mandarina; assembly: GCF_003987935.1. The sequence continues at coordinate 161,469 of NW_021011648.1, forward strand.
GTATCATTTCATTTTTTATATATTTTTAAGCAATTATTAATTTCACTTCTCTTACAATGTGGAATACCCATTTTCAGTATTAACAAAATATTTGTTGTTTAGTTATTAATAATTATAAAAATATATTGTATTCTCTATATCAATGAAATGGTTTTTGCTTTCAAACACCATGACTATTAAGAAAAAGTACCGAAAAATTCATCATCAATTTAAAATTTTAATGGATGTCTGGTCTGACAATTTTTATTTATAATTTAGAATAGATCGAACATTGAATGTGATAACATTTTATTTATTACATGTATTCTTATTTTGCAGCAATGTATTAATGAATTGTATTGTAATTATGTGACAAATTATAAATAAATATAGAAATGATAGTTTCAGCTTTTACTGTATGTGTATAGTAAACATACAATACAAGAATCAATTTCTGTTTCATTATTAATGTCCGAGAATAATGAACAGAAAACCCCACAACCCACCTGATATCAACACATTGTCTGATCTCAAAGTTATCAATCACAACGTGTTGGGCGCCAGCCGTCTTCAGACACGAATTGATTAAAAGTACTCTCCCGCTATTTATCGCGCATTGATGAACATTTATAATTTTATAGATAGACCCTTTGTCGTGTTTGTTCACTTTACCGTGGAACTTCCACGGTGGAAGACTATCGCAAACCTGTAGAAAACTAGTACCTTCCTACAGAATTTTGTTAGTCTCCGAAAGTACGAACAATTACCTATTTTCACATCTGAACAAAATTATATTCTTTCCAAAGCACAGATTCCCCTGGACTAGTTTCGTCGCCTCTGCGCCAGTACTTATAAGTACCAGTTACTTCAATTTTCAATACATAGATAACTATTATAAATAATCTCAACCTCACAGAACGTCAGGCATCTTCCAAGCCAATAAAAAATACATTCAGAGCAACATTTTTCTATTGCAATTGAGGCAGACAAGCATACGGCCAACTTGATGGTGACGTTACCATTGCTCATGGACGTCAGCAATGCCAGGAGCACAACCAAGTCGCTACCTACCGCTGACTAATCTCCGATTAAATAGTTTTAACATTTATTTATAAAGTATAATAGATGGTTGTAATAAATATAGTTTTTATTTAATAAAACTAATTATTATTTATCTTTTGATACTTCAATTACTTTTTTCTTTGTCAATTCGAATTCAATTATCTGAATATTGTTAAATAATAGTAGGTAATAAAATAATATTTGTCTTTTTTTCGTAAAAATGTATCAAATATTTTAAAACTTAGTAAAGCATACATTTTGTTTACTACATACTCATCACTTTTAGCATTCGTTTTAAAATTCACGCTTTTTTTTTATTGCCTGGATGTGTGGACGAGCTCACAGCCCACCTGGTGTTAAGTGGTTACTGGAACTCATAGACATCTAAAACGTAAATGCGCCACACGCCTTGAGATATAAATTCTAAGGTCTCAGTATAGTTACAACGGCTGCCCCACCCTTCAAACCGAAACGCATTACTGCTTCACGGGAGAAATAGGCGGGGCGGTGGTACTTACCCGTGGGGACTCACTTGAGGTCCTACCACCAGTAATTACGCAAATTATAATTTTGCGGGTTTCATTTTTATTACACGATGTTATTCCTACACCGTGAAAGTCAATCGAGAACAATTGTTAAGTACGTATTTCATTACAAAAATTGGTACCCACCTGCGGGTTTCGAACACCGTTGCATCGCTATATACGAATGCACCGGACGTCCTATCCTTTAGGCCACGACGACTTCAACAATACCTTACCGACGCCTTAGGGCAAGGGCGCTATCTTATTTTAGTGTATTTTCAATGATTACTCGATGTAACTTTAATTCAGTACTACTTTCCTCCCTCTACACTTTCCACAAACAAAATTATTTATTAGATTTGTGATTTTATTTTTGTCATCTAAAGGCTAAGACATATATTAAGATACCATTACATATTATTACATTTAGATTATTTTAACAATGACTTTTATTACGTAAGTTTAAAGAAATATATTATATTTCCATAAGTTTTCCAGAACAACAACTGCAGGGATAAAAATCTTTGAAATCAATACTTTTCTTCATGGGATCGATTAAAGAATTATTGTTCAAGTTTGTGAGGAGTTTCATTATTTGCTCGATTTCAATATTCTTGGAGTGTTTTTGTAAGCAAGAAGAGATGTCTTCATCTTCAGACAGTTTTACGAGGATAGCAGTCAATTCTTCCAGCTGTCTTTTAAGTTTACTACATTCCGTTTCAAACATATTTAATTGAATACTTCGCTCTTCGTCTCGTCTTTTTAATAAGCTGCGTTGTTGCTGATATAAAGCTACGTATTCACAAATAGTATCGGTTTCATTTTGCAATTGTAAAATTATATGCTCAAGCCGATGCTTTTCATCTGATAAATCGGCAACATCACTCATTATTTTTAAAAAACGTTCCTGTAGTTTCTTCATTGCATCGTCCTTTGCGATTAAAATATCAGGTTTTTTGCCATTATTAACCAATACTTCGTGTTTGCATACATCATTTTGATTCAAACATATCTCAGTATCATCAGTTTGTAGACAATCTATTTTACTATCCAACGGTTTTTCGCATTCCGAAATTTCGTTAGATATATCGTCGTTAGCAGACTCATTACTTTTTGCGGCGTTTCTTAAGTTTATTTCCATCTGCCTATAACTTGACTGTAGTCTTATCATTTCACTATCTTTGGCTTTTAATTTTATTAACATATCTTTTGCTTTCTCCTCTGCATCTGCTAATTTTATTGTAAGTTCGCGATTCAAAAATTTTTCAGCGCTCAATTTTTCTGTTAACTCTAATTTGTCTTTACTCTGTAAATATGCACAAAAAGTTTTAAATTTAACGTACTTGTTTACCCTCTATTCTATTCTATCAGCCCACAGACGTGCACTGCTGGACATAGGCCACCCCCAAGTCTCTCCACAAAGATCGGTCCTGCGCTGCTTGCATCCTGCGGATCCCCGCGAAGCATAATACGTCGTTGTTCCATCTTCGGAGGTCTACCCACTACAACATACAACACCTACAACTTCCCAGCCCCAACAGTCATCCGTTCTACGAGAAACGTGCCCTGCCCACTGCCACTTCAACGTCGCAATCCTTTGTGGGCTATGTCGGTTACCATGGTTTTCCTGCGAATTTCCTCATTGCTGATTTGATTTCGTAAGGAAACTCCGAGCATAGCCCTCTCCATTGCTCTTCTTTACTCTCATCACAAATTAATTAATCACCGAAATTATAAATATATCCAAAACATATCATAATAAGTAAAATAAGTAATAAGACAAGATTCACAAAACAACCTAAAAATGGTATATTAATCCATTTTCCAAGTGTCTCATTACTTTTCAACTACAAATATACATCTAGTTTACAAACAATCTTACATCCAAATAGTGTCTGATATTTACAGACATTGGTAAACACTTACCCTTGAATGGGCAGACCTAGCCACCCACCTTGGGATATTAGCTCAATGTAGCATTTTTACTGTCTAATGTTTGCACTAGTTTTCAAATTCAAACTCCAAGGTTGTTGCGTTTGTTAGGCAGAAATGTACAGTTAGTACAAGCAATGTTAGTACTAAATGTTATGAATACCAATGCCATTTTTCCTACAAACTTTTTTCCTACTGCTAGTAACCTCGTAACTAGCTTTACGAAACATCACCAATTAAGCAAACAATAAAATGATATCTAATGTGATTTTAGAAATTGCTGATTATTATTTTACTTATTGATTTATAAATGAAGCTGCTATACCATTTTAACAAATGCATCCTCTAAATTCTGCATGTCCTGTTTCAGTATTTTGTTTTGCTCGGTGGCTTTTTGAGCAGCTATTTTGTCACTAGCTATGTCCGCATTCAATTTGGATAGACTTATTTCCTCAAGCTTCGCTTCAGAATCTTTGTTTTTTTCTAAATCTTTAATTTTTGCAATGTTTTCATTATTTAATGTTTCTAGTTGTTCATATTTATTACTCAATTCACAGAGTTTTTTCTGTAACACCAAGTGTCTAATTAATGTACTAATAATAAATTACTTGGTTGCCAAATTTTTTATTAAATCTTGAAAAAATGGGCAGAGTTAACTGAGTAGATATTTTCAAGACTTGTTGGTTTTGTCTGTATTTGTTCTATTTAAGTATTCATTGTACCTTACTAGAAATGCTCCTCCACTCAAACATTTATGTTTTAGTGCTTTGTGTCAGTAACCCATAAACCATTTGTGTTGGAACAATTACATGAATTTCAGACAACCACTGCTCTTTTAGAGCTATTTTTAGCTAGTTCATTGGACTTTTAATTAGACTCGATACCAAGATGGTCAGACTAAATTGATGCTATTGCACTTTATTTGCTCAATGTGAGCTCTTGTGGCTATCAAATTTTACTGTTAATAGGAGTCATATGAGCCCGTATCGGTAGGTACAATCAACCAATCGACCTATTTTTGCCATGAAGTAATTTAGCGTTCCAATTTGAAAAATGGCACAGCCATTATTCAATACAATTTTGACTTAGATCTCTTGTCTTAAGGGTGTCGGCATTCAAATTCTGATGTCTATAGCCGGTAATCACTAAACACCAGATGGCCCATGAGCACTTTGACCCACCTTTGCAATAAATGTATAAAACCCTAAGTTTAGCCTTAAGGGCTGTTACTGCTTTGAGAGCAGTTGGACTATCTCTGAAGCTGTAGATAGTCCGATTATTGTGTTTTCTCACATTCTTAGCAGCAAAATTTTGATTGCATGTATCCACTCGGAAGACTGGTTTACTGAAATTTTAGGCATATATGACAGTATATGTTCCTAAACAAATTTCAGAACTATTCATGTACTTAATAAGGGTCTTTTCATGTGTAAAAAAACTTCTTTGACCATTTCATCATAGCGGGAATGTACATTCTGAAGTTTCTGAATAACCTAGATTTTGTTGACTTATTATTAATTTAACTTACACTAGTTTCTTCATATTTGTTTTGTAATTCTTTAAAGTCATCACTGTTATTATTACGAGATGTTGATGTTTCAGTAACTTGGGTGCGGTATGAACTATAATTCTGCAATCTTATTTCCAAATCGCTTATCTGATCAACAAGACTGGTTTCTCTGTTAGATAAACGCTCAACCTCTCCAGCAAGACTTTCATTTTGTGAAACCATATTTTTTAAATGTTCATTTAATTCAATAACATAATGTTGATAATGTGTATGAATATTATCTTTTTCTTTTTGTAGAGTTTTTAACTGTTGTTCTAAACTAGAATTTTTTTGCTTTAAGCTCTCATTTGTTTCAACATTTGTGTTTCTCCCATCAGAAGTAGAAGCATAAGCCCCATTTGTAAGCTGCTGCAGTTGTAGCTGAGTTGAATCAAGCTGATTTTGAAGGTTGAATAATTGACTATTGAGAGAACTATTTTCTGTTTCTTTAGCAGTAAGCATTGTTTTGGTAAATTCCAGTTGTTCTTGTAAATTATTAATTTCATCTGAAAGACTGGAATTACTCTTTTCTAATTCTTGTATTTTGTTATCTTTGGTCAGCAACTCATTAGTCAACAACAAACTATTGTTTTGTAAAGTTTTGGTTTCATTTTGCAAATTATGGAATGATTGATTAGATTGATTAATTAATTTTACAGCATCAGTATATTTCTGTTCTAGCTCTGATAATTTTGATTGCAGCTCACTGACTTGCGTTTCAAGTTTTCTCTCATTACAAATGAGAATTTCTGTTGCACTGAGTGTATTTTCAAGCAGCTTATTATCGTAGTTCTCCTCTAAAATATTATTGTTTTCACTATTTTTTTGCTTTTGCTGAGGAGACGAGTCAAAATCATTGACTTCAGAAGCTAATTGAGGTGGCGAATGATTTTGATCATTCGTTTTCAGACATGTTTCTTTCTGAACATTTCCTAGTTTTTGTTCTTGATGTTCTCTCAACTGTAATTTAAAAATATAAATAAAACATTCAATAATTACTATTCATGTAATAAATTACTATTTAAGTTATGTATTTATTCTTATTATCGTATTGTTGTTCAACAAAACAACCATTAGTGCCTTTATCATATTTTACAAAATATTACCTATGTCATATTTTAAGCTTTTGGGCCAGGGAATTATACTAATTATTTTCTATGATATACCTAAATACCTTTTTGCGAGCAAGTTCTAATTTAGCAGCTCTGGCATCCATCGTTTTAATTGGAAAGGAGACGCCTCTAGAGTTAGAGGCTAGGTATCTCAAAACATAGTACACTAAATATTTTCTCAATGTATATACACAACTTAATGTAGGTAATGGCTATGAATAAATTCTTAAAATTTATTTGCGCCCAACGAAAACCTCCACGTATTTTAAATCGGAATGCAGAGTATGGCAGTCATAGATTATACACTTAATATCATAGATAACTTAATATATTCGAGACTTAATACCTAGTCAGGTCATAAATTCTGTCACATGTTTAATGTAAAATAATTGAAACAAGTTTATTCATTATGTAACCATTCATATACCAAAATGAACTTAACAAAACTTATGACACTAAAGTTTATTCAAAATGACCTCCGTGATTTTGAATACCGGCCTTCAATCTGTGCGGCCAGTCGTCTATCGCAGCACGAACGAGATCCATGCCAATATCGGCGGCTGCCTTAATCAAGGCTGTCTTGAGTGACTCCAAATTGGGATGAGGCTTTGAGCACGCCTTTTCCTCCAAGTGTTGCCATATCTTGTAATCTAATGCCGAGTTTGCATTACGAAATTAGTGTCATGCATGTTCAGCTCAGTTTCACGAAAGTAGTTTCGATATATGCGAAAGTAATTTCGTTAAAAAATTAGTGTCGCGAAATCCACAGTATCACAGTAACCATGGCGCCTTCAGCATCAAAGCTATAATTTGCTATATTCAATATAGCTAAAGAAATGCTTATATACCTATAAACTTAAAAAAAGACTATCAAGAAAAAAAAAGTTGGTAGATTCGAGGATGGTCAACAAGAAGGCACTTAGGTGCAATGAAGTTAGTCTCTGAATTAGCAGATGAAGATCCTGAGAGTTATAAAAACTATTTTCGAATGAGTGAAGATAATTTTGATTTTTTACTATAGGTGTTTCGGGACCCTTAACGGCCGTCTGGTGTAGTGGTAAGTGACATGGTCACTACACAAGGGGGTTGCGGGTTCGAATCCCGCCAAGGGAAGATATTTGTATGATATATATAAATGTCTTTTCCAGGGTTATGGATGTATATTAAATATATGTATGTGTATAGTAAAAATCTCTTACATTTATATCCGTTATCTGGTACCTGTAACACAAGTTCTTTACGAACTTATCACGGGACTAGTTAACGTGGCGTGATTGTTAATAAATATTTATTTATTATAAAAAATGAAGAAAAATTAATATTAGAAACCCTTGTCATTGATATTCATTAATAAGATCTATATTTTTTTCTGTACTCCATCATTGGTTTGCCATTTTCAACGTTTGAAGCGCGTCCGAACTAACAATACACACGTCCGCACAGTGCAGGCGCTTTCGCGACATTAGTTTCACGTCGCGTCTACACTATGAAATTAGTTGCATGACACTAATTTCACCAAAAAATCCCGCAGGGCACGAAACTAATTTACATGCATGAAATTAATGCATGCATTACGAAAGTATTAAATTACACGTGAAACTGTTGGTAAAACTAATGTCACGAAATTAATTTCACGCCACTAATTTCGTAATGTAAATTCGGCTTAACGGATTCAAATCTGGACTGGACGAGGGCAGTCTTCGTGCCGGATGAAGTCGATTTCACGCGCCGCCAGCCAGTCTTGTGTGCTCTTCGCTCTATGAGCTGGCGCCGAATTTTATTGGAATACCCAGTGCCTGTTATTGAACATGGTATGAGAAACAGGTTCCACAAGGTTCGTCAGGACTGTATTTTGATACACAACTGCATTAGTTTTTACACCTTTCTCACAAAAATGTACCTCTGTTAAGCCCCAATAAGAAACTCCCAACCATACCATGAGCGAGGATGGAAAATGACCTCGTTGGACACGCGGAATACGGTTGCTCGCTTCTTCACTACTGTGTGCGTACACCTTATCATTTTGTTTGTTGTAGCTCTCTTCTACGGTAAAAATTTTTTCATCCGAAAAAAGAATTTCCCGATATTTTTTTCCCGCGTACCGCTTCAACAAAGCGCGGCATCTCTTCAGTCTCAGGTCCATTAGACGAGCATTCAAACGATGTCCTGTTTTTCTTCGATATGCCCGAAGCCCTAAGTCTTCATTTAACACCCTTTTCACCGTGGTTCTGCTTAACCCTATCTGAAGGGCCAACAGTTTCTGCTTACGTTTGGGATTTCTTTGAATTCGCGCCTTCACAGCTTTTATCACTGCTGGAGTCCTAACAGACCGAGGGCGACCACTTCTTGACCTGTCATCTACACTAGAGTCTTCATTGTATCGTTTGATGGTACGATAAACGAATCTTTTGGTTATATTCAAGTTTTTCAGTATGTTAAAAATTTTAAATGGCGCGTAACCGCAACGATGCAACGCAATAACTGCAACACGGTCTTCTTTAAGCGTCCACTCCATATTTAAAAATGAGTGAAAATTCTAAAAGTATACATTTTTATTTTCATGAACAATTCGAAATTCGAATTCAATAAACTTTTTTGTGGCCAGCATTCTAAAACAAAAGTTTTTACTGTGTGACAATAGTTATATTTGAGAATTGCAGCGTAGGCAATACTCTCAATACTCTGAATCTATGACTAGGGAGGTACGGTACTATCTGATACTTTTAAGATTTTTGTTTTACCCTAAATTTCCCAGAAACTATACATAAAATCTCTTTTGAAAATTCCTTCACTTAGGGCGAACAAGTATAAAAAAAACATTCCTTTGCATATTTTATTACCATAAATCAAACTAACAGTCAAGTACATATTTAGAACAGTCAAAGGCCAATACAACATTACGCATTTTCGCAGTACTGAATATCGCACTAGTAGACACCAAAAAAGCAGTTGTTAGCTAGAATTCCTGACTTAGTAAGAAGTATTCCGTTAAGGGTTTCTTTAGTCAGCTTGTTTCTATTGTGAGTTGAACAATCTTTCGCATTCTGTATTTGAAGATAGAACCTTTGTAGAGATATCACCACATCGAGGTTTTCATAAAAAAAACAAAGTTTCACTCAAGCTTAATCCAGTAAAGTTCGCTAAGTAAGCGCTTAGCTGTTCTCTATAGTTATTGTTTTTTGTTAAGATTTGCCTGTTTTTAGGTATCATTAAAAAAACTCGGGGATAACAATCAATAATATGTTTATTGTATTGTGGATAATACTTGGGTAATAACTCTTCGGCCCGTTGTGTATGTTGTACATGAGGAGAGGTGAATGAAGTTAGCCCCTCAAAAAATTTTTTTTTTCCTATTTTATACTTATTTTCTATTAATTCGTTTGTTCATCATTTGTTCATGATTGTTCACTGTTAATAATTGTTTGTTCTGCATTTATTAATTTAAAAAAAATAATTAAAAATATACCTACAAGTTAGCCCCTCTAATGCAATTTTTTATATTTTTTCATCCTTAATGACTCGTAAATATTCATTTTCGATTGTTATTATACAAAACACGTTTGTTATCTTTCGAAATTACTCGTTTTTTGTTTAATTTACTATTTTTATTAGTTGAATAAATGTATGCAAAATATGTGTACTGCGCATGCGTCAACTATAATGCCTAAACTTTCTACGCGGTTTTAATCGTGAAAAAAAAACAAATATAAATCCTGAAGGAGCAATTAATTAGTATACAGTTTAATTAAAAAAATTAAAAAATAAATAAATGAAATAATGTGCATTGGCGTTAAGTTAGACCAAATACATTTTTTTCATCCTCTTACCTATCGTATTAAAATGTTATTTTACTAATGTTAGGAATATAATTTCGACTGTGTAAAAAAGTTATTATAACGTATACCTATATTATCTCTTGAAAGATAAATAATGAACATATTTACTTATTTGTTNATTAAAAAAATTAAAAAATAAATAAATGAAATAATGTGCATTGGCGTTAAGTTAGACCAAATACATTTTTTTCATCCTCTTACCTATCGTATTAAAATGTTATTTTACTAATGTTAGGAATATAATTTCGACTGTGTAAAAAAGTTATTATAACGTATACCTATATTATCTCTTGAAAGATAAATAATGAACATATTTACTTATTTGTTATCACCTATGTGAACTCCCTATCTTTTTTATACCTTCATAACGATAAGTAGGAGGATGGAAAAAATGTATTTGGTCTAACTTAACGCCAATGCACATTATTTCATTTATTTATTTTTTCATTTTTTTAATTAAACTGTATACCAATTAAATGCTCCTTCAGCATTTATATTTGTTTTTTTTTTCACGATTAAAACCGCGTAGAAAGTTTAGGCATTATAGTTGACGCATGCGCAGTACACATATTTTGCATACATTTATTCAAATAATAAAAATAGTAAATTAAACAAAAAACGAGTAATTTCGAAAGAGAACAATCGAAAATGAATATTTACGAGTCATTAAGGATGAAAAAATATTAAAAATTGCATTAGAGGGGCTAACTTGTAGGTATATTTTTAATTTTTTTTTTTAAATAAATAAATGCAGAACAAACAATTATTAACAGTGAACAGTCATGAACAAATGATGAACAAACGAATTAATAGAAAATAAGTATAAAAAAGGGAAAATAAAATTTTTTGAGGGGCTAACTTCATTCACCTCATGAGGAGCGCTCACAATCAAGGTCTATGTTCTTGAAGGTCTTATCTATGACCGTAAGGGACAGCGTGACCAGATTTAGTAGATTTCTACTTTTTTGGTAGATTTTGAGGTACCGGCAACAGAATTTAGTATGTAAAAATTATTTGGTATATTTTAGTAGAATTCACGCTTTTCAGTTATTCTAGTACTTTTTTGGCATTTTGGATAAATTCGGGGTATTCCCTCTTTCATCGAATGGATTGTAACTATTTAATTTTCATTCTTTTCTTACCATTCGTACCGTGAGCATAGTGTGATAGACTAGTGGGAATTCCTTCAGTGAGAATTTTTATAATTGAGCTTAAAATGAAACATAAATATATATAAGGATATCGCGATGTCCCACTCATCACGATATCCTTGTAGTTGTAACAGAAAACATGCAAATTGTTGACAAAGAATATATTAAAATTAGATGTTTCCGTGTCTAATTTAATGTCAACTTCCAGTTCGACGTCTGAATCTTATATGGTGGATACATTTTGGAGTGAAGTCAGCGAAATCTGTGATGCGAATAGCAAGCCAAGGTATGGCAATTTGTCCCGATTTGTGAAGCAAATGACTATACTACCCTTGTCAAACGCCAAAGGAGAAAGAATAATTTCTAATATTAATAAGATTAAAAATCAAGATCGAAATCGATTTAATAATAAGAATGTTGCTGCAATAATGCATGGAAAAGAGGGGCTACGACAGTTGAAAGGAGGATGTCACACATTTGATCCTGACAGAAGTATTATCAAGTTAATGGATTCAAAACAACTTTATGAAAATGTTAGCCAACATAAAGACGAAGGATTTTAAGTTTAAGTTTCATTTTATTTTTTTATTTTTTTTTATTTAGAATTTCATTTAAAAAAAAGAACTTTGATATTGTTGGAGTTTGAATATAAATGTAATGGCCAGCAACACTTGAAACATGATTACAGATTTCGAATATTACAATTATTTTAAATGTTTAAAAAGCAAATGATTGTATTCTCGTAATGCCGGTCACTCACATGCGCGCAAATATTCGTACATTGTACGAATGTTTGCGCGCATGTGAAGGGCCGTCAAACATTCATTCGCAAACTTAGCGGCTGTGCAAATGGGTTCGGTACTCAATTTGCGAACCCGTTTGCGCTTCCTCCTACACTTGTTTACGAATGTCTCACGAATTTCTCCTCCTCCTTTTCGTCAATAAAACATTGAAGCGAAAAAGAGTTTTGAATTATTTCCCAGACATCATTAATAGCCATGCTGTTTTTATGGAGTTTCTTTTGATGAAGATACGCTACACGGTAGACGTCACGATCTATGAAAATAGCGAAACGTCCGTTGTCTTCGCAATCCTGGGCGCAACTGGTCACACGAATGTGTGGGAGACTACGCGAAGGATCGCGGTTCGCGCGCTTTGATGTCTGTTAAAAAACCGACACAGCTTGGAAAACCACGAATGCAGCGAAAACTTTGCATAATCATTTGCAAATGTCGTCCTACACTTGCGGGTTTGCGTATTCGTGTGAATGTGAGTGACCGGTGTAAGAAAAAGTCAGGACTTCTCATCTAGACACGGTCAAAGAAATATGTAAGAGTTTTATAAAAATATAAAGATTATAATTTTATAATGGTGTAACAGTGTTCAAACTATCTGCACTATAATTATAATGAAGCAGTGTGTTTTTAAATAGTCCTTCATCACCTACAGAACCCATCCCCTCAAATTTAACCGTCCAACAGATATCTTGAATTAATGGTGGATTCTTTGTTATTTTTGTTATTTTATAGTTTAATCAAGGAAATATTCATTTTTGTACGTTGTAACACGACAGCAAAAAAGTATAATAGATTTTTAGTATTTCTCGTTCTCTTTTGGTAGAATTCAGTAAATTTTAACCTCCACTAGCAGTAGATTTGTCAAATCAAATCTGGTCACGCTGGTAAGGGAGTACCATTCCCCCATTTCCCCCCTCTAATACACTATAATCGTCGTCCTCCTGATGTACGGTCGTTGACAAGAGAAGCTCGATATAAAAAAGTAATGAAATAAATCGAATTACTCATTAACCTTCTGCATAAAGAGTAAGCAATGGGAAGTACAACTACCTTATCAAATGAACATGCGGACGCTTTCAGTTCAATAAATGAAAGACCGGTGGATGATATTTCACTGGAATTTTTCTACAAACCTCATACTATAACGTTATTAGCTGTTTCGATTGCTTCAGTTATTTATACAGCATTTGTCAGGTATGTCCGATTGTTTTTTCGTAATTTACTAAAGATAATAAATATATGTTAAGTGATGTAATCCACTAAGAAAACGACTATAACCTTATAAATAAAAAATACTACAAAGAGTAACAAATAAAATTCTCTCTAAAATATAAATACGATTAATTGTAAATTATAGTATTCTTAATCAATGGATTATATGCTGCGAACTCAAACATAGTCTGTTTTACCTTGGTACCAATGTATAAAATAAACACTAAATGTTAAGTCAAGTTATCATACCTATAATTCACAATCAATTTAGTTCAGACACTGTCTGTGAACAAATTTGCAGACTCACAATCCACCTTAATAATAACACTATAAGTTATGTATATGTATTAATTTTTAGTTATTGTATGTATTGGTAGGCAGCGGCTTGGCTCTGCCCCTGGCATTGCTGAAGTCCTTGGGCGACGGTAACTACTCACCATCAGGTGGGCCGTGTGCTCGTCTGCCTACAAGGGCAATAAAAAAAAAAGTATTAACACTTGAACCTTAGCCTATCTATAGAAATGAACATGTTTCTCTCTTGTGGTCCATCTATTTGCTGCTCTGTTTTCAGTCAGTCATACTGATTTTGCCACCAAGTGAAACTTAATATAAAGATATATAAGCTGTATAGATAATATAAAACTTGCTGTTCATTAAATAAAATATAATGTATTTATTAACTAAATGATAAGTACTTTTACTTTTCAATAAAGAATCCACTTTGATTATGTAAACATGGCAGTTATGTTGGGAGTAGTCATTGAAGTGATGATGATATAAAAAGATGAAACTTTGGCAGAAGCATTGTATTGTTTGTTTCTACCAAATTAATTCAATTGCAATTTTGATACTTTGATGTTACTCTACACAAATTATCTATTGCCTCAAAAAAATAATAATTATTCATTGTGAAAATAAAACAGTTTTATGTTTAGTATTTTGGATTTTGGAAGTCATAGACATTATTGAAACGATTACTACAGTATAATCTCATGGTTTTTATTTTCATTATATTATTTCCAATGTTTCGAATTTCCCTAAAAAAATTCTTGGTCACCATTTTGTGTCCAAAATCACCAAACAGTATATTAATTAAACGTTTCATTTTTTCCAGAGATGAAACAAATACACAAGATAACTTATGGTCTGGAATTTGCTGTGTAATTTTCTTTTTCCTTATAATATCAGTCCTCACATTCCCTAATGGCCCATTTACTAGACCACATCCAGCTGTATGGAGAATTGTTTTTGGGATGTCAGTACTATATCTTCTTGCACTGTTGTTTCTTCTATTTCAAAGCTATTCCACTGTTTATGAGATAATGTATTGGGTGGATCCTAATTTAAGAAATTTTCACATTGACATGGACAAGGTATTTAATATTTTTTTACAAATTTCCCAGTAATCATTAAGAGTTCAAAAAAAGTTTGAAAAATATAATATTTTATATATTTGCTAGAATTTTTTTCTACCTAAAAATCTATTTAGGTATACATAAAATATTAAGTGTCACATAAACTTTTTTAAATATTACAAATAGAATTATTGTAAGTACAATTAAATTTTGTATATTACAGGAGTATGCTGTTAACTGTACAGACATAACTTTAGCAAGAGTGTGGTCTCATGTTGATGTGTTTGCATGGGGCCACTTTTTAGGTTGGGCTTTTAAAGCCCTACTATTTAGGCATGCAGGCTTATTGTGGGCTATTTCAATAATGTGGGAAATAACTGAGATAGCATTTGCACATTTGCTCCCGAATTTCAAGGAGTGTTGGTGGGACTCTCTTATTTTGGATGTTTTGATTTGTAATGGGTTGGGTATATGGTTTGGTCTCAAAATATGTAAAGCTTTAGAAATGCGAGCATACAAATGGGTCAGTATCAGGTTAGTAAAAGGATTTTTGTTTTGTTTTCCTTAAACATTTTGAACTTTGAACTATCTTTTGTTAAGCAGCTTCTGAGATCCATAGACAATATAATAATAATAATGTAATGTTCCAAACAGATTGAAGCTATCTTTGCATTGAAATATTAATTCTTAGTTATACATTTAATATATAAACAACTATACAATAACAAAGAAACACATTTTCAATGATTTGCAACAAGCTTAACTGGCTTCACGTGGACCTGAATACAGTAATATGTGTACAGAGAATCAGTAAAGCCAACTATCATTATTGGTACCTCATGCATAACCATGCATAACTCATACATAATAAATATGCAATAAAAAGGATATATATATATAAATAGAGATATTTAGGGAGAGTTACATAGACAATTAAAGTGAACATCCTATTATTCCAGATGGAAATTGTGCGTGTAGCATTGATAAACTGCAATGTTACACATTGTTAAATATCCAAAAATATCTAAATGCTATCATTATTGCTACTACTTGCAAAATTTATTTTTACATAATTCCAATTCTATTCTAGAGATATATCTTCTACAACCGGAAAAATTAAAAGAGCTATACTACAGTTTACTCCTGTGCAATGGACTCCTGTGCGTTGGTTAGATCCCACAAGCACATACATGCGTTTCTGTGCTTTGAGCCAACTTGTTGTGTTTTGGCAAATTTCTGAATTAAATACTTTTTTTCTTAAACATATATTTGAAATGCCACCATCACACCCACTGGTAATTGCACGGCTCTGTCTGATAGGCGTAATTGTAGCTCCATCTGTAAGGTAAGTTTTTTTTTATTGCTTGGTTGGACGATATCACGGCCCACCGAATGTTAAGTGGTTACCGGAAATCATAGACATCTACATCTTAAATGTCGCCACCTACCTTGAGGTATGAGTTCTAAGGTCTCAGATTTTAAAGTACAACAGCTGCCCCACCCTTCAAATCGAGACGCATTACTGCTTCACAGTAAAAATAGGCAGCGTGGTGGTACCTACCCGCGTGGACTTTCAAGACGTTCTACCACCAGCAATTACGTAAATTATAATTTTGCGTGTTTGATTTTTATAACAAAATTTTATTCCTTCACTGTGGAAGTCAATCGTGAACATTTGTCAAGTATGTATTTCATTTAATCCTTTCCGCAGGCAAGTATCAATAAAATTTGATACTTGCCTGCGAATACCGGTGCATCGCTAGATACAAATGCACCGGACGTTTTATCTTTTTTTCCCCTATCTACTCGCTGGTACCCTATGAGGCTATTCCAGCTACGCCCTGAAGGGTAAGTGAGCTCACGGGCTCAACCTAAGAGAATTTGCTAACACTAGCCTTAGCAAGATCAGGGCTTCCCAGAATCAGAATACAAATCGTCGTGGCCTAAAGGATAAGACGTCCGGTGCATTCGTATATAGCGATGCACCGGTGTTCGAATCCCGCAGGCGGGTACCAATTTTTCTAATGAAACACGTACTTAACAATTGTTCACGATTGACTTCCACGGCGAAGGAATAACATCGTGTAATAAAAATCAAACCCGCAAAATTATAATTTGTGTAATTACTGGTGGTAGGACCTCTTATGAGTCCGCACGGGTAGGTACCACCACCCCACCTATTTCTGCCGTGAAGCAGTAATGCGTTTCGGTTTGAAGGGTGGGGCAGCCGTTGTAACTATACTGAGACCTTAGAACTTATATCTCAAGGTGTGTGGCGCATTTACGTTGTAGATGTCTATGGGTTCCAGTAACCACTTAACACCAGGTGGGCTGTGAGCTCGTCNTTATGAGTCCGCACGGGTAGGTACCACCACCCCACCTATTTCTGCCGTGAAGCAGTAATGCGTTTCGGTTTGAAGGGTGGGGCAGCCGTTGTAACTATACTGAGACCTTAGAACTTATATCTCAAGGTGTGTGGCGCATTTACGTTGTAGATGTCTATGGGTTCCAGTAACCACTTAACACCAGGTGGGCTGTGAGCTCGTCCACATAAAAATAAAAATAAAAATCTACCACCAGATCGGAATCGCGACTCACTGAGAAGATTCGGCGAGAAACTCAGTGGGCTGTGTTTATGGGTTAGTTCTCTCGTCGAACGTCGTCAACGAGGACGGTGACCGGTGCTTGAGGGTCTTAAAAGCACCGAGAGTGAATCCGGGGGATCCGACAAGACATGTTTCTCGTTGCCCCGTCGCGGTCGGCTATTTAATTAGCGGCAGCCACGATTTGAGGGTTTTCGTGTCGCGCCGCTTTGTCGAAGTAGCGTTGTGACGCTTCCTTAAAATACTTACGTATTGGTACTAGTTTTAGGTCGTCGTGAAAATCTATATTCCATAATATTCCTCACATACCACGGTGCTCCAACGGCTATCCTGTAGAAACGGGATTGGATGACCTGGAGAGAGTTAATGTGTGTATGGGCCGCGTGAGCGAACACTACACTTGCATAGGTCCTGATAGAACGAATGCAAGTTTTGTAGAGTGTCACCTTGTTATGAAGGGAGAATTTACTTGCAGATCGTGAGGTAAAGAACTCGGTCACGTACTGACTTAATGTGGGGCCCGAATGACATCCCCCTATCGAGAGTGACACCTAACTATTTAGCCTTCGAAGCCCACAGTATGGGCTGGTCAAAGATTTTAACGGCGGGAATAGAGTTAGCGTGCCTAATTGGTGACGAGATACTAGCATTAGTCCCGGAAGGTGACCCCTTTTGAAGAGCACGGCTGTACTTTTCGTGGAGTTGATGTCAGTGCGCTACTTTTTTTTTTATTGCTTAGATGGGTGGACGAGCTCACAGCCCACCTGGTGTTAAATGGTTACTGGAGCCCATAGACATCCACAACGTAGATGCGCCACCCACCTTGAGATACAAGTTCTAAGGTCTCAAGTATAGTAACGACGGCTGCCCCACCCTTCAAACCGAAACGCATTACTGCTTCACGGCAGAAATAGGCGGGGTGGTGGTACCCACCCGCGCGGACTCACAAGAGGTCCTACCACCAGTAATTACGCAAATTATAATTTTGCGGGTTTGATTTTTATTACACGGTGTTATTCCTTCACCGTGGAAGTCAATCGTGAACATTTGTTGAGTACGTATTTCATTACAAAAATTGGTACCCGCCTGCGGGATTCGTACACCGGTGCATCGCTTCAACACGAATGTACCGGACGTCTTATCCGTTAGGCCACGACGACTACCACTTCGATGACGACTACTTCCGGAACCATTGTCCTAAATTGGTGGCCGCGATCTGGGGCTTATTATGCATGAACGAAATCTTCCTACTCGAGTAGTAGATAGCCGTATCATCCGTGAAAAGGACACCAAGTGGGTCGCCGGTGACCAGGGCATATCGTTAAACAGGTTAAAAAGTAGCGGGGAAAAACGGAGCCTTGCGGGACTCTGGCTGAAATATGTAGCGAGAGAGAACGAGTTCCCTTGACTCGATACCGAAACGAACGGCTGGACAAGAAATCTCGTATGATGAGCACGAGAATTTCTGGCACGCCCATGTTATACAGTTTGTAAATTAAACTGTTGTGCGAGACTTTGTCGAACGCCCTCGCGATATCGAAGAAGAGGCCGCGTGCCGGGGGGACGGATCTGCGTCTATTTAGCTCTACTAAGATGTGCTCCGTAAGGCGGTGCACTTACTGAATGCACGAGTGTTTCGCGCGAAACCTCTTATCCTTTAGGCCATGGCGACTTCATAATAAAATTAAAATTTATTAAATTTGTTTTCAAATGAAATAAATCGTTTGTCTTAATCAAATGAAAGAGCTATTTAATAATTATATGGCAAAAAAATACCTTTTGGGTTGAAACATTTTAGTGCTAAACCCTATTGCAGAATTTAAGCTTTGAAATCAACTACTTTCAGACAGTACTACACATACGTGACTGATCCAAAATGTAAAAGAGTTGGAACACAGTGTTGGGTTTATGGTGCAATAATGGTTACTGAATCAATGTTATGTATTAAAAATGGAAAAGAACTCTTTGGTCAAGCTCAAGTATGCAATGTTATCATATGGCTAGTTATCCAAATGTTAGTGTCCATAGGATGTGTCTATGGGATGGTGTTATACCATCGTTATTTTGAGGTAAGTTAAATTTAAATAAAATTTTTTTTTTGCAATTCTTAAATCTCGTCCAGATGAATCTCAATCACTTCCCATTTACGCCAAATTTCTAATAATGAGCTTTCTATCTATATTAGATAAAAAAAGAATATTAAAATAGTTAATTTTTTGAATAATAATAAAATATTTCGTTAAAATGGCAAATTTATTTATAATAATGGACAATACAGCCGTAAATTTATATAACAGTAAATATAAATGATTTTGTATGACGCATTTTTGTGGTACAGAAGAGCCATTTTTATATTTTCGTGTGTGCAGACCAGTGTACGTCCCATCTGATGTTGAGTGGTCCCCGTAGGACCTGGACATCAGCAATTCCAAGGACAGCCCAGCCGCTACTGCCGCTGAGGACTCTCCTTAAACCTTGTTTGACGAAGGAAGTGTCAAAATGCCCTGGGTGGTCTTTGACAGAAAGTATGTGTTACTTACCGTTATTTACACATAAAATCCTATAATACTACCAGCAGTTTTATACCATTCGAAAAATATTTCAATTTTTACAGTCTACAAAGGAGTCAGCTGGTGACAGTCCAAAAAAAGCTAACTAAGGGTCTAGTGTACATAGTAAGTACTTTAATTTTAAATTATTTAAATCTAAAAATAAAATTATTTTATGAACTGACTTTCTATTTATTCTATGCATTCATATTAATTTGTATTTATACATACATATAAATAAAATTGGAGTGTCTGTTTCTAATATTGAAATAACCGCTTTTTACTACATATGCATAAGAATATATTATATACGGTACATACACCAAAATAACATTTTTTACAATTTTTGTCTGTCTGTTTGTTCCGGCTAATCTCTGGAACGGCTGGACCAATTTTGATGAGACTTTCACTAATAGGTAGCTGATGATATAAGGAGTAACTTAGGCTACTTTTTTTAGACTAGCTTCGCCCCGCGGCGTCACCCGCAGTTATTGTCGTACCGCGCGCAACATGGCGGGCTTCGCCTATCAATAATTAAATTTAATGTTTCCGAAGCGAAGCGAGGGCGGGTCGCTAGTAAAATAATATAATTATAAATTTATGTACCTAAGTATTTAAGAATAATTATCTTGTAATAATCATCGGTTTATCCTTGCAGTGAACACTCCTACATTTGTTTGAGATTATAATATACAGTCATTATTGTTTTATTTCAGATTTTACTCAGAAGATTTGACAGTGTATATTTCTATGGACTTTCGTAACCGCGTAACATTCGGTGGCCGTGAGATCGTCTGTAGATCTACGCTAATAAAATTAGAGTAATAAAAATAGCCAAAAATTATACTACATACCTGCGTATGTAGTTTTCCTCAATATGTTGTATGTCTATTAATTTATTGCTAGTTTTATTGAATATTAATATGAATATTAGTTTTATTGAATTGTATAATAGATCATAGATATAAATAATATCTAAACATTATTAGAAATCTGAAGAATAAACCACGCCTTCTATATTGACTTACGCAACTGGAGTGGAGGAACAAAAAAAAATTCATTAAAAATGAATAAGTTTATTAATTTCCTAGTTTTCAATATTAAAAAAGGAACGCCTAATATATCCCAAGGATCGTTCGTGTCCGAAATTCGACCTACATCAGTGACACCCTAAGTTTTGGTTTAGTTTTATGCATACAGGATAAGATGGTACTTAACTTAAAATATAGATTTTGTTGTTGTTAAAAAATTCAATACACGCAACAGAGCTATTGTTGTATTTGAAATGTGATTTTTTTACCAAACGTAAAGGATAAATTAAGCATTAAAATTTTATTTATAAATCTTAAAGATGTAGTAGAAATGTACTTTTAATATTTAGGTAAATATCCAAATTTCAAATAAACTTTGGAAAATTAAAAGTAGTTACTCGTATTACCTATAAAGGTTTTAATTGAAATATGACCAGCTCTTTCGTAGTGCTCTATATTTAATTTAATTGATAAGTCTGCGTGGACTGATACCACCGCATTGATTTATTTGCCGCGAGCAATCTCTCGGGCTGAAGGAGGCGACATCGTCGTTAAGTAATGCATTTGAGACTAATCTAGAGGCTCAAGGACAACTTTTTTCTCATTGTATTGTCTATGTTAACAACTCAATATCGGGTCGGCCATGAGTTAGTCTCCCTATTCACGCTATTCAAATCACAGAACACTATGATTAAAATAGCCCAACCGTGTTTTAAAGCATTACACATTACTCTCTAAAAATATGCTTTTCACGTTAACCGCACTCTCTTGCAACGTCTGTCTCGATAATATGCGTTGCAGCTATAGCGTTATCATCCCCAATTAAATCACCTCATTAAGGAAATAAAATACTTTAATAGTCGAATAATTATAAATCGAATTGAATTTCAAATAATCTTTTTTATCCTGATGCTGTAGTTACTACCAGCATCTGTTAAGAATGTGAGACCAAAGTAATAAAATTATTGTATTAACATAATAAAATGTAAAGAATCCAGTTACGTACATATATAGCTAGATAAATAAAAGTCAAATACAGGTCAAGCTAATAAAAGCCTGTTAAAGTAGAAAAGGCTGGCATAAAGCTTACATCTAAAAAAATGTTTGAAAATCTTAACTCGGAACGATCTTTTGTGCTACTTAGGTTTGTGTTGTAATAGTAATTGTTGTTGGAAAAACATTCCAATGTGTGTTTTGTAAAAATCTAGTATTACATTTCCTCAAGTATTACATGTCACATTTTGACAACAATAAACTTTTATTCTCATCTCAAGTTATTTAACCTTAGACTTGAAAATATATTACTACAATGATGATTCGACTAAAAGACTATCACTTCAGTGTGTTTAGTGTGAGTTTTTTAACGTTCTCGATAGCGTAAAAGTTAGCTCATATTTGTATGGAATAGGATCGTTTGCGTACTTTTGTCGCTAGGGGCGCTGTTCCAACTGCATACAAAATTGGGTTAACTTTTACGCGATCGAGAACGTCAAGAAACTTGCACTAGGCACTCTGATTGCTATGCTTCTCTAGCAGAGCACGTGGTGTTGCTAATGTTATGGCTTCATATTAACCCTTACAGAGCCTCTGCCGAACACCAACAAGCCGGATCAAACTTTAAAAAAAAACAAATCACCCTGTATGTTTGAAGCGTTCCCTGAACTAAAACAGTTAGTGGGCAATGATGCTGTTGATCTTTTTTTTTGTTTTATTGCATAGAGACGAACAAGCTTTCCGCCTACCTGGTGTTACTATACCATAAACTGCGATCCGCCATCCGTTTGCGATAAATGAAGCAGAGTTTCAATTGTATTACGGTTTTCCCACCGTTTAAACCGGTATGCATGACTGCTTCAAGGCGGAAACGACAGGATGGTAGTACCGAATTATACTGGTTCGCAATGCACCGTACAATCAGTAAAATATCACAAATCATATATAAAACTTTTTTGATTGTTTTTTGTTATAATGTTTAAAGTAATTTTCGAAAATGAATTTGACAATGCCATGCAATATAACATTAGGTACCGGTAAAATGGGGCGATTAGGGATTGAGAGGCGAATCGGGAAAAAACCGGGAAAATCTTTCGACGCTCAATATAAGTTTTATAGTCGTTGCAAAATCTTCCATTTTTTGTAGTTTAATAGTAGAATGTTGAAAGTTCACAAAACAACTCTGAATATGCATGATAATAGCTGCTAACTTATAAAAAATCGCGTTTCAAATTAACTTCCTGTGGTGGTAATTATTTTAGTACTAGAAACTTTGCTCTCTTTTATTTATTTGATAATAATAGAAGACGACTATGATTTATAAACGTTATTTAGTGTTTGAACCAGCATATATATTAAAAGTAACTCTCAGTTGTTATTGGTTTTAATGTATTTGATTAAATAAAAATACATGTAAAAATCTGTTGTTTTTGGGGATATTGGGGACGTCTTAGGTACAAATAACAACGAAAAAGGGGTCAATTGGGATGAGAATACGTGAAATGGAAACGACCTAAGTATAAATAGGTACAGGTTTGTAGGGTTGTCTATGTAGTTATAACAATATTTTTTAAATTTGTTGGTAAAAATCTGGTTTATTCGAAGCGAAATTGGGAATAAGTCTTTAGTTGAAATAGATAAGCAATTTAATATAAGTAAGTCGATTTTGCAGAGACATGTAACAAGATCAATGAAATCTCAAGGTGGACAAAAATGTCTAAGTAATACATAATAAAATATTTAATATTTGTTCAGAGTGGGGGTATTCATCTGATTAATCCATGGAATAACCGACACACCTAATCTCTTAACCCAGATAGAAATATCAGCCCCTAAGTACTTACCAAGAACGGAGAAATATAAACCGTTTCTAAGAAAGCCCACTATATATGTATAAATATATATATATATATTGTTGTTACTGCACTGTCGATTGCACCTATAATTGAGGTGATGTCTGCCATGTACTTTTGTCAGTTTTTCAATTTTTTTTATTGATGATCACTTTGTTGGTGCAACTAAATAAATAAATAAATTAAAACTATATATAAAAATAAAAGTAGTGCCAACCCTAGCAAATTTCTCATTTCGTCCCAATTAACCGCAATTTTCAGGTAAATAGGGATTACACCTATTTTTGCATTTTTTGCTTAAACTGGAATGCTAGTTGCATAATTTTAAATTAGACAACAAAGATGCCCCCAAGACTCAATCATTTTGATCCTGATATAGCATTATATACATCAACAATTACCTTAAAATTGCTCATAAAGTTGGAATTTGTCCCTAATCGCCCCATTTTACGGTATATATACTTTAAAATTTATCGTCTTCGCATATCTAATTTTTTTTTTTTTTTCTTACCTAAGCTGATAGCCTTAGGGGCTATTTCAGCGTAACCCTAACGTTTGTAGTTGAGCTCACGGGCCTCAAACCTGATGACGTCGCTAACACGAACCCTAGCAAGAGCCGTGCTTCGCAGAATCTACCACCGGATCGGAAACGAGACCCACTGAGAAGATCCGGCGAGAAACTTAGTGGGCTGTGTCTGAGAGTTATATCTAATCAAAAGCATTATTTACACACGTTTTTTTTGTGATTGAAGGATTACTGGTGGCCCGGAGGCCTTTCCAGTTTCTCCAGGACAGATGGGCGAGCAAAGGCTCAGCCAGGATTTTCACATGTCTATCGTAGAATGTGCTAATAAAAATACAATTTCAATATAAATTGGAAATAAAACCCAGCCTTGGAAACATAATATTTATTGTGTAGAATAAACGATAATTTAAAAATGTAAAGCATTCTACATCTATAAAAATTCTTTGAACTTCTTATGCTAACGTAATTCGTGTACTTTAAAGTTCAATTTACATTCAACATAGTTACCTAAATAATAAAATAAATAAATATGCTTTAGTCGCCTTAGAGTAATATCACCTTCCCAATTTAAATAATTACATGAATAGCTGCATAATATTGTCTTATCGAAGCTATTGTGTTACGTTACGGATTTTAAGTATGATAAAAAAAATATACAAAGAGTATAAACCTATATATTTTAATTTTATTTGAGTTTTTATTTTGATCTGTGCTCGTTATTGAGTATGTGAATTTTCCATTTACCTATCCATTATCCATTCATCTCACTATATTGTGCGCCCAATGTAATAAACAGTGTTTGGTTCAAGTCCCTAATAAGATATACGAACTTTTTGGCGGAAACGAGAGGAGCGAGGGTGTAAATTGTTGTATTCTATCCATTTAGTGTTTTTTCAGGTTTAAATGTGTAATAATGGTAGTTAATGAACAGTGTGCTTAGTGTGAGTTTTTTAACGTTCTCGATAGCGTAAAAGTTACCCTAAATTGTATGCAGCTGAAAGTGCCCCTAGCAGCAAACTTCCGTTAACGTTCCAACAAGCTACAAATTTGAATTAACTTTTACGCTATCGAGAACGTTAAAAAACTCACACTAAGCACACTGTTTAATATTTGTGAAAGTGGACAAATGTGGGAAAGTTAAACAAAGCCGCTGGACGTATTTCTCGGCTTAGTCCACTAAAAAGTATCTGTAAATAATCACGATTTCACTGAGACTTTATTTCATCCCATCTCATCTCGTTTCATTTAACTACATTAACTATAATGTAAGAAAAAATTATAGGACTACTTAAAAGTCACGTTACCAAGCATTAAAAAAAAAGAATAAATAAGATATAAACATAATATAGATTATCTAAGATGGGCAAGCAAGCCCACGGCTCATTTTGTGTTTACTCAAACTCACAGACTTTAGAACATGAACGTGACCTTAACATACGATGTCAAACTTTCAATAGAATAGCTGTTGCTTGGAAGGTGCAACTTGCACCCTTCAAACTGAAGTTTAAACGTTATTTAAGTAAGATAGTGGTACCTATTATTTTTTTATTGCTTAGATGGGGTACGAGCTCACAGCCCACCTGGTATTAAGTGGTTACTGGAGCCCATAGACATCTACAACGTAAATGCGCCACCCACCTTGAGATATAAGTTCTAAGGTCTCAGTATAGTTACAACGGCTACCCCACCCTTCAAACCGAAACGCATTACTGCTTCACGGCAGAAATAGGAGGGGTAGTGGTACCTACCCGTGCGGACTCACAAGAGGTCCTACCACCAGTGACCTATCTAAGCAAGCTCAGGCTGGCTCAGAGTACGCGTTGTCACCATTAGGCTGTTGCTAAAATTAATTCATAATAACAACCTTAAGATTAAAAACATGAAACATTATTTGCGAGTTGTAGACATAGATAACCTAAATGTACCTATGGGGTTCAATGTCACTTTTATTATTTTGATTTTATTTTCAGACATTTCAAATACTTTACAGTTTTCGTGGTCACAAACGACTAAGGTGTTACGTATTCGTTGCCATTTAAATATTGTGCTAACAGTCAGTCAAACAACAAGTTAAACCGTATTACTATTTTTAATATAAAATATTATGTCTGATCATTTTTTGTGATAAATTAGTGAGAATGACGTATATCGGTTTTATTTGAATTATAAGATTATTATCATTGATAACGTATGAAATAACGTTATCATCAATGTAATTTTTATACTGATAAAAGATGAAGATATGTATAATGATCAATAATCGAACTAATAGTAGTAAACATCGTACATCCACATAACACAATAGCTCGTATTTCATTTACGGACACCATCACATCGAATAGTTACAAGCATCACTAGATTGAAACAATTCAATTTCAACATATCGGAGGTAGTTCATATAACCAATTATAACTTTTTTAAATTAAAATTTGAAAAAGGAACATTTTGACGATGTATAATTCGATGACAATTTTACTCGATCCTAATTAGCCATAAATATATTCCATAATTGACAACTATTTTAAAATCATAGGCCTCTATACATAAAGTATAGTAACTAACTTTATGCACTGCACTAGAGGTTACACCCCTTAATCTTCAACAGACCTATCGCTGCTGCGGACGCGTCTCATAACTTTCAATATTTATGTGATTTCTCACTAAGCCTACACAATTTCAATTTTAATCTAAGTATTTGTCACACAGCCAATTGACAAAAGTTGATGCATAAAATAACGTGCTTAAGTGATTCAAGCGTAGCAAAATATACTTTTAACTTATACTATTAATTGATTTGGTAGATGTGGACAAGTGTAAGTCGTATAAAATAATAATTTCGCATAATAAATTTCAATGTTCTAGGAACGTTTTTGTGCCCATTTAAGGTCGTCTGCTCGTGGTCTACATCCAGTTACAGCTTCTATTATTGTCTCTAAAGTCGACCAAAAGTGAAGTTTTTCCAATGGCCAGTTAAGCCAGCCAGTGGTTATACAAAAGTAAGTCTCGTGCGGTGCGACGTGATGTATACGATGATGGCGACGAGGCAGCACAATGTGCCACTCTTGTAACCACACCACCCATGATGGCAACCCAAAATATGTGTGCGACCATTTGTGAATCTGAAACAAAAGTTAATTTATCGAAATACCTAATAATAATAGGTCAAACAAAGCAGACATGTATCTGTTTTGTTTGACCTATTATGGGCCTGCGAAAGCTGAATTATGAAAATTTACAGGCAGTTTTATTTTTTTGAATAAATGTGTGAATGCTTAAATGGTTACTGGAGTTGATAGAAATCACAATGTGAATGCCGCCACATACCTTAAGACACGAGGATAAAGTCTCAATTTAATCAATTTTTTTATAGCCTTGATGGGTGGACAAGCTTACGGCCCACCTGGTGTTAAGTGGTAACCGGAGCCCATAGACATCTGCAACCTAAATGCCGCCACCCACCTCGAGAGTCGTAAGGTCTCAGTTTTAACACTAAAACGGCTGCCTCACCCTTCAAACCGAAACGCATTACTGCTTCACGGCGGAAATAGGCGGAGTGGTTTTTTTTTTATAGATGATGGTCTAAAGAGACCATATCAGCGTAACCTTAACTAGTAGGTGAGCTCACGGGTCTCAGACCTGACGATGTTGCTAACGAGAACCCTAGCAAGAGCCGTGCTTCGCAGAATCTACCACCGGATCGGAAACGCGACCCACTGAGAAGATCCGGCGAGAAACTCAGTGGGCTGTGTCTGTGGGTTAATTTACTCGCAGAGCCCATCGTGGTTTTTACCATATGGACCGCAGGATTGGATTTGGATCGGCTATGTAGTTTCCGGCGGCCACGATGAGAAGATTCTCGTGTCGTGCCGCTATATCGAAGTGGCGGGCGGAGTGGTGGTACTTACGCGTGCGGACTCATAAGACGTCCTACCACCAGTAATTCCGCAAATTATAATTTTGCAGGTTTGATTTTTATTACACGATGTTATTCATTCACGTATAACAACTGTCCCACTATTCATAGAGTACATGTGCCTACTTCGTGGCAGAAATGGACTGGACGTGGTGTGTCGTTTACAGGAAAATGCAGGTTGGCGATCGTGGTAAGCTGGTATAATAATCTGAAAACGCTGCTGTCTATTTTTCAATGAATCCCTTAGTCACCTTTTACGATATTCACGATTATGGGAAGAGACAGACTATTCTTGGTTTACAACTCACGGCTATTCACCACTCAGAAAATCACTAACCTGATTCGTCATAGCCACGAATATACAGCACAAATACCAATATGCAATCCAATGAAATTGGTCGTGTACTTTTCCTTCTTCGTACGTAACTAGTTGCCATACTATTCGTGCAAGTACAGGTATCGTTATAGCAAAATTATCACCATTGGTCTCAATAAAGTCATGACGGGTGATTGATGTAGGATCGATGTGGTGCTCTCGAAATGGTCGGAGAAAGTTCTGTAACAGTAGCAAGTTGATGATTTCGTCCATTTACTTATTGGCTATTAAAATACTATCGGACAATTGTTACCTACTATGCAAAGCGAATTCTATTGCTTATTTAAGAGTAATTGGCTTTCGTAGCGGATTTATATATTATGGTAAAGGAAGCTCAAATATAATGCATTTAGCGGGGTATTTCAGAGATTACTCAGAAGGAACGAATATTTTAATATGTTACATAATTAATATGTGTTATTGTTAGTGGCGCGAGAACTTAAGCGATAATACAGATGCCGGTATTTTCAACGCATTTAATGTATTTACTGTCTTAAATTATATGACATAAAAAACGCAGTCTACATTTTATCATCTTCGTTAGATAGAGATGCGCCGAGTAAAAATTTACGAGCTTCATTTTAACAGGAATCTTTAATTTCATGTGGAGTTACAATGGGAATGTAGACTACAGAAGAATCTTTTTTTTTATAACTTCCGTAAATAGAAGTATGCTTTCGGAATATTTCAATTCAAATCTCATTAGATTACCTCAGCACGGAGTGAATCATATATGTACGGTTTTTTTTTTGAATTTACAAACACGGTTGCACTTTGCAAGGGAACTGTTCCCGAAACTGAAACCTTAGTAATGGAGTACCTAAGCATAAACAAAAAACATGAATAATTTGCTTAGCTGAGCGTTTTAGCCAGTTTAGTTTCCAGAATTCGTACTCTAAGCAAAGCTTGCGAGAAATTTAACCCGGTAATTACTAATTCAGTGCATACTGCACCCTCAGCCAATTGCGTGCCTACTGCACACAATGAACAGTACGTGGGTTCCCATTTAATTTGAGGTCAGGCTTCATCATTAGCTCCAGTTTGCCTGTTTGCCGGTTTGCCGGACCTGTCCCATCGTCTTCTGTCCTCAAGGTGAGACCTTACCATCGTAGACGAACTCCTGTTATTTAAGTAATGTCTTAAAACGGAAATCACCAATGCTGCAGCCTGTCACGGATTACAGGAAAGGTTTCCACTGGATATAACACACAATTATACACGTATTATACTAGAGCAGCAGCTTCTACCGCTATTTTAAATATGATTAATGCACTAAATATAACATTCGGAAAAGAATTGCAATTTGTGGCTACTGGTAACGTGTTAGTGTTAAAGCCTTGAATAAAGCGTATTTTGAAACAAGCGTTGATATTCGGGTAAGTGGAGCTGGAGCAAATTAGAATATTAAACAATAACAAAATCTCCCATGTGTTACAAAATTCACTATCTCATAGATGATGTTAGGTTAGGTGTTTAAATATTAATACATCATTCATTACATCTTATATTTGTATGAATATTAATTATGCGTCATAAAAGACAAATGAACAATCCAAACATTTGATTTATAGAGCCTTGAGTAGTTTTTGTTAATATTTCATCTGTTATAAAAGTTACGTAATTTTTAATTTAGTGTTATTTAAAATTAAACAAGCATTACTTTGCCTATTATTGGTAGATCAACTGCTCCCCAAGTGTCAGCTGCCCAGTGCACAACTCCAGAAGCAAAATCTGCTGTTAAGACCCCTGCAAGAGCTGCCAGTACCAGTGAAGCATCAGCCCGAACATATCTGATCATTAAAATTCCGGCAGAGGCACATAGTGTGCAACATAATACCACACATACCCATTCCTGCAATCGCTTGCCTGTCAAAATAACACATTAATAATTATAATAACTCGTAATAGTGGTGCCTATTAAAGATACTATCTTATTGTGAATATTGTTTATTTAACATAGTGAGTTCCAACCTCTTATTAATAAATTACACTGTAGATGCACCATTATCAGCAAGAATTGCAAAATATATGTACATATCTGGACCGAATGAGCTCCCAAACCTTTTTTTTTAATGCACAACCACGCATTTGCCCGCTTTATGGCATCTGCTTTACTACTGTATGACTTAAGTGTATAAGAATCGAGGAAACAATTATGGAAATCAACATTATCAACTAAAACAAGATGACAATAAAAAGTTTGACATCCGTATATAGTTATCACTACATAGTATAAAACAAAGTCGCTTTCTCTATCCCTATATCTGTCTGTCCCTATGTCTGCTTAAATGTTTAAAACTACGCAACGGATTTTGGTGCGGTTTTTTTTAATAGATGGAGTGATTGAAGAGGAAGGTTTATATGTATAATATCATATAGTGGAGTAATCCATAATAAATTACAGTTTCCAAAGCGAAGCGAGGGCGGGTTGCTAGTATTAAATAAAGGCCACTGAATAGAGAGTTTAAAGTTAAGATATGTTGGTATAATTTTATTGGGTATTTAAAAGTAGTATTTTCCTGTAACTTCTTTAAGTATATTTTGAAGTATCCAGTATCTTTTTAGTCAAAAATGTCCAATAATGCAATAAAAATCAGGAATCACTTACTTTTATAAATAGTAATTAAAGTAGTAGGACACATTGTTTCCCAGAGAAAAAATGCAACCTTAACAATGAAAATTATTTTAGTAATTTTTTTCAACTAGCCCACCTGGTGTTCAATTATTACCAGAACCTATAGGTCTTATGTTTTTCATATTCATTCAGAGTACATAAGTACATGCGACTTGTGTCACCAATTAATTAACTACGTTACAATATAAAATTTTGAGTATACGTCTTTAAATTCAAATCATGTAGACATAATAAAATCTAGAGTTTTAGTAGCACTGTTAACAAGATCAACATCATCATCAAATATCTTTTTCAAATCGAATTTAACAGCCATAACTCTAACAGACATAAACCTAGTTATCGTAGTACCTTCGTCTGCTCCGATGGGAGGGGTGGCGTCGTGACCTCGTCACAAAAATAAGAAACGACTTGTCCTTGCCGAGTGTTGTGGCATCGATGCTCGGCAGCGACGAGTCGTGGAAGGCGATGCTCGACTTCTGCGAGTGCACCATCTCGCAGAAGGAGGCGGCGGGGCGCGTGAGAGACGCACAAGCCCGCCGCCGTCGAGCGAGGCCCAGGGAGGCGGATCTCGCCCAAGCCCTGGCCCTCAAAGTGTTTCGGGTCCCCCTCACATGTTGATCTTGGGACCGGCGAAGGGGGCCTAAGAAGACGATGTGCAAGCTGCTCTGCACGCGTTTTACGCAAGAGCATCCGAGTGATGGAAGGCCGGCTAACCTCGACCCACGCTGGTTCTGACCCAGCGGGGTATTCCGTAGGATGACCCATTCTAACCAGCGCCATCTAGGCGGGCTTCGGATAACCTGCCGACCGAGAGGGCTGGTGGTCGTGGCGCCGACGACCGCCGGTCCTTCGTTCCGAGGCGGAGGGTGATGAAAGAAATGTGCTCCGCACTAAACGCTTCACTTTTCCCCCTTTGCCTTTTCATGAGTTCCTGTCTCATGCAAGGTTCGGACGTTGGTTGTTGAGCGTTAGGAGGTTTTAGTCGTGTCGGCTCCGACATGCCCCGCCCGCCATCTCCAGTGGAGAGCGGTAGGCAGGCGATTTCCTCTCATAGTACCCATCTCTTCCTTAAGTGTTATAAAGGGTGACGAAGGGCTTAATCGGAGAATTTATTCTCGTTGTCAGTTTTTTATTACAGTTTAAGCACAATCATTGTTTATAGTAGGGGGAACCTACACGACGACCTGGGCCTGGAATCAATCCCGAAATACATGAAGTCAGCGTCGGAACGGTACTTCGATAAGACTATGCGTCATGATAATCGCCTTATCGTTGCCGCCGCTGACT
The DNA here is from genome assembly GCF_003987935.1 of Bombyx mandarina. The sequence goes on from NW_021011648.1 coordinate 193,744, forward strand.
ACTCCCCGAATCCTGATCATGCAGGAGCCAGTTACCGTCGACGCCCCAGAGACGTCCTTACGGATCCATCAGACCCAATAACTTTTGTATTAGACGCCTTCAGCTCTAACACTAGGAGCAGGCTTTGGTACCCCGGTAACCATACTCGTCGAACTCGACAAAGAGGTCGACGTACAACCTAACCCATGCATCAGCTCGCTGAATTTCTCGCCGGATCTTCTCAGCGGGTCGCGATTACGATCCGGTAGTAGATTCATTCGCGAAGCAGTTGCTCTTGAGTTGTTAGGTCTACTTCGGAGGCGCTCGGGCAGCTGTTAGCAAATCCCACCCTTTCTGGCTGAGCCGTTGCTCGCCCACATGTCCTGGTGAAACTGCAATCCCATATGAAAACCCCCTATGAACCTATGAAAAGGTATACAATATATAACATTTTTTTCTTATTATCATCTAAGCTTTGCGACCCAATAGGTCTCTATGACGCTCGAGTAAATCCTCATTTAGCATAGTGGGGTAGCCTCTTCCGTAGGGCTCTTCAGTGAACCTTAAATAAAGCTCTCATGCAATAATCTGACGATTTAACCTTTTTCAAATACTCAAGCGCGTCAGATTAAGATATATATGGTTCATCTTTATGTCCTAGACGTGCTGCCTCACAATCTGACGATTATCTAGGGGGATTCGCCTAATCGCAAAAAAATTTTTTTTTTGTATTCATTGTACTTAATTAATTGAAAATCTCAGGAAATAAAAAGGCAAATAAAAAAGTTTATGTTTTTTAAGTAAAATCCTTGTATTTGCAAGAAAATAATTTAAAAAAATATGTTAAATAAAATCAATATTTTATAATAGAGAAAGAGTGAGAGAGCAATAGAAACGCGGAGAGGGAATATAGGCATTCAACTTTATCGACAAATTTTTGTTATTTCGGCTTGTGGAAATCGTCAGATTATATATTTTGAATTATTTCCTTCAAAATAAAAAATATGGAGCCACGTTCGATAATGTTCAGATGACTTTTTTTTACAACTTTGTAGCCCTTCCCATTTCTTCAAGTCACTCTCAAATTGTCAGATTAGTGGAATATACACTAGCATGTAATTAATTAACTCGCCCTACCTTCATCTGACGCGCTCGAGAATTTCTGATGATCATTTTTTTTTTTACTAATGTGATCCTTTGTGCTGGACGGGCGACCTTTTTTATGAGGTTCATATTTGGCGGAGGTACTTAACCGGGTACAAGGTATCCCCCTGTATATTAATCTGCCGCACTTTAGTAAATCCCGAAATCCCCGCTTGGGCTCCCCTACTATTATGACTTGGTCAGGAATTCACAAATATTGTAACGTACCTAATTCATTTCTGGTATGTTTCTTGAATATCAGTTTTACAATAGTAGATAAGATACATTATTATTAACTAAAACACGCAGACAGTTGCTGAAAGAAAAATAAGTAAGTAGTGGAAATATTAATCTAAGTTTTTTTTTTTTTTTTCCTACCTAAGCTGATAGCCCTAGCGGCTATGTCAGCGTAACCCTAACTTTAGTAGGTGAGCTCACGGGGCTCAAACCTGACGATGTTGCTAACACGAACCCTAGCAAGAGCCGTGCTTCGCAGAATCTACCACCGGATCGGAAACGCGACCCACTGAGAAGATCCGGCGAGAAACTCAGTGGGCTGTGTCNAGTTTTTTTTTTTTTTTTCCTACCTAAGCTGATAGCCCTAGCGGCTATGTCAGCGTAACCCTAACTTTAGTAGGTGAGCTCACGGGGCTCAAACCTGACGATGTTGCTAACACGAACCCTAGCAAGAGCCGTGCTTCGCAGAATCTACCACCGGATCGGAAACGCGACCCACTGAGAAGATCCGGCGAGAAACTCAGTGGTCTGTGTCTGAGAGTTAATTTACTCGTGGAGCCCTTCGACGCAAGCGTCGGGTTCGACGAGAACGGTGCTTGAAGTACCTAAAAGCACCGTTAGTGGATCGGGAGGATCCGAGATGACGTGTTTTGGGCGACGTCGACTGCTTTCCATTCTGTCCGCAGGATCGGGAATGTAGTTACCGGCGGCCACGATGAGAGGGTTCTCGTGTCGTGCCGCTTTATCGAAGTGGAAATCTAAGTAAAACAAACATTCTTTAATATAATTAAAAAAAAACATAACTGCATTTATTATTCGACCGCCGAGAGAATGTTATCTTAGTTACTCATGTAACTGAGTCATATAGTCATTGGAAATAATAAAATTATTACTTAATTTTATCTGACCAAAGAAAAAAAAAAGATAAGGTCCAATACTTGTTTGTCTGGATTGTAATTTCTGATTATAAGTCAATTTTTAAAGTCATTATTTGTTCTCATAAACGAGTGACTTTGTTAGGTCACTATATACAATCCTACTTATTTAGTAAATCTGTTTATGTTAGGTATGTAATGATCACCTCGGTGAAAGTTACGGGGCGCCTTGAAGAGGCGAGGCCGCTCGGTGCGATACCCGCTCCCTAGCGCGTTCCATGACAGCAGCTATACGGAACTGCAGTGGAAGAGCAACCGGCAGGCTGTGTATCGCGTTCCGACCCGGCAAGCTGATTTAACGGGGTATTCTGGGACGCCAGTACCACCGTCGCGGGCGGCCTGACGGGCTGCTGTAGCGAGACCGCCGACATAGAATCGTGGACTATCAAGGGCTGTCAAGTGCAAGAGGAGTCGTTTGATGGGTATAGCCCTAAAAACATCCTTGGGCCCACGGTCTGCTCATACATCTAGTGTCAAGTCTCACATATACCGCGCACCCCCTAGACGCGGACACCTCATATGAGGTTCGGCACCCTGCCCCGCAAAAAAAGAAAAGGTATGTAAAATTGTAAATATAATTTTTTATTTTCTGTTTAGAATTCCATACGAATGAAGATTATATTGTGTAGTAAGTATTATATTATTTATGTATAATAAAACGAAAATATCTATATTTATTTTTATACATATACATATGTACATTTTGTAATTATTTAAGTATTTTATTATGTCCTTGGATTACGCCAACCTCTCCAATTTCCAAAATCATGTCCATCCGGAGGTTTACTGAAAGAGATCGCCTATTGTAAGACTTCGTTTTTTTCTCATATTTTTTTTTTACATATTGTTATTTTGTTTTAAGTACAATAAGGTTTTTTGTAAATATCTATTGTATAAATTAATTGTATAAAATATGTGTTTGTATTGTATTGTAAAAAAATTCTTTTTTCAATATTTGCATTATGTACAGGGTGGCCCATAAGTCCTTTGAAAAGTAAAATTTGAATAAAACGAACAGGGCGCGCGTGAGCGGTGCAGGGGAAGCGGGGGGAGTAACTTCGGTTTCTGGGAATTTAGTCGCGATGGAGCGTTTTACCGGAGCGGACCGTGCGTTTTGTGTGCGCGAGTTTTATAAAAACGACAATTCGGCAACCGTTGCGCGGCGTAAATTTCGAGAACACAAAGGTTTACACAACTTTGACGACACTCCAACTCTTCAAACGATTAAGAACTGGGTTGCTAAGTTCGAGGAGACCGGTTCGACGTTAGATAAACCGCGGTTGGGTCGCCCAAGGACGTCACGTACGGAACAAAACATAGACACAGTGACACAGTCTATTCGCGAAAATCCGACACAGTCAACTCGTAAGCGCGCCAGAGCATTAAACGTATCCAGGACATCGTTACAACGGATTTTGAAGAAAGATTTACATATGCACCCTTACAAAATTCAGTTGGTTCAAGAATTAAAGGAAACTGACGGTATTCAAAGACAAAATTATGCGAATGAAATGTTGAATCGGTTTACTTCCTTCAATAACATAATGTTCTCTGACGAGGCTCATTTCCATCTTAACGGGCATGTTAGTAAACAAAATTGCCGCTATTGGAGCCCCATCAATCCAAAACTTAAGCATCAGAAGCCCTTACATAGTCCGAAAGTGACTGTTTGGGCCGCTATGTCAGCCCATGGTATCCTAGGGCCTTACTTCTTTGAGGATGGCAGAGGGCGCGCAGTTACTGTTACGTCGGAGCGATATGTGGCTATGATCGAAGAGTTTTTCATACCAGAATTGCAAAACTTTTCAGGCTTTAATGCCAGGACGTGGTTTCAACAGGATGGGGCCACTTCTCACACCTCTAACACTGCTATGCCCGTTATCCGTCAACTTTTTCCTGGCAAAGTTATCTCTAAGAGAGGAGACATTTCCTGGCCTCCACGTAGTCCAGATCTGACCCCGATGGATTTTTTTTTGTGGGGCTACCTTAAGGCTAAAGTATACGACTCAAACCCGCGGTCAATTGAGGCCCTAAAAGAAAACATCCGCAGAGAAATGACAAGCATTTCAGCAGTGACGTGCCGCGCAGTCATCGACAATTTTAGACGTCGTTTGCAAGAGTGCCGTGATCGCAACGGATTACATTTAGGAGATGTTATTTTAAAAAAATAATTCCCGTTTTTTAAGCTTTTTATGTAAGTAAAAATTTAATTCATAATGTAATTAGTTTTATTTTAATAAATTTTTTTTCATATCAAAGGACTTATGGGCCACCCTGTATTTTGAAAATGATTATCGACTGGCAAATAAATTAATCAGATTAGGTTTTTTTAAGTGGGTGCAGCTTGGTCATATTGTGAAATTATATAAATAGGTATCAATTATAGTATAAATTTTGGTATCTCGGTCAAAGTTGTAAAATTAAATTTTTCGTTTTATCGCTGACCTTTGCCTAGTCTTTCTTTGTGATTTTCCCACAAGTCTCTTTTTAAAAGGATCACAATTTTTTTTAATGGTGAAGAATATACAATTCATCTATTTCTTAATGCATTTTCGTCGACATATTTTTTAACAAATAGCACGTTTTGGAATAGCCACACTTTAGATGCGTATTCTATGTAGCGAGATTAATTTCTTCGTTGTAGTCAGTAAGTCAGTTGTATTAAAATGCCAGTAAGTCTTCTCTATTAAATAGCATTTTGTACAGCCGGCCTCGTGCTAACAACATTTTCAAGATACCTTTGCATTATTGTTTAAAGTTAAAATTCCGAAAAACAATATTAGGTCCGTCAGTCAATAGAGCAAAAACAACTCGATGACTTTCTTATTCGACACTTCTTTAGCAATACGCTTAAGTTTCATCTGGCCAAGACCGAGAAAACTTAGGATTGACGTTTTGGGATGTCTCATCAACGAATACGACGTTATTCGAATTAACGGTTGTTTTTAACATTTGTTAGGTAGTTTATTAGTTCATTAGCTAAATTAGAATGACGTAATAACGCACTTTTGCACCTGTTTGACAGATATCAGTCTTTGCCGGTTTTCCTAGCATTCCAAGTAATATTGTAGCTTGATAATTAAGAGCGAATATCACTGTTTAATACGCTTTTATTAAGCGTGGGTTGCTTTTTAAGATTTTATCAAAATATTATTCCTTCTACTCATATCTGTCAATAAAATATTTATTACTAGGTATGGTCACCATGCGCCCCACGTGTTTTTTATAATAAATTTATTTTCTATTATTAGTCCGATTTTCTATAACAGCGTGTTTTTTAGATTTTTTTTAGTATTATTTATTATTGTTTGTCCTCGCATATGCATTTTTACGTATGTGTTTATCAAACAATCAAAACACAATTGAAGGTTAATTTGGCGTCAATCTTAGTACAAATATTTGATTAAATTTAAACGGTGTTCAAATCCCGAACGATACAGTAAATTGACAGTAAACAGATTGGATGAGACAGAACTCCCCCGAAGCAAACTGGGAGAAGGTGATGTGTTCGGAGCGGAGTGCAGACCGAGATCTGAGGACTTGTTTTTCATTTCAAGGTATAAATACAATATAAATGTTTAGTCGGTTTATTCGAAGTATAAAAAGTTAGTCTCTAAAACCAGAGTACGTTTGATTTTTATTTGCCAAGAAAACGTTTGTTTTCTAGAGCGATGTAAAATCATTAGCCCCGGTCTTTTTTTAACAAATTAATTTGCATGAAGCATTGAGAAATTATTTAAATTACAGACTGGAATTTTTGAAACTAAATTTAGAATTCTAATTTCAAATGGTAGTTTTTGAGAATAACACTAATGTTCCAGTCGAATTCTGCGGTTCTCAACCTTTCTAATTCAACGACGGTAATACACTCTTCACAAATTGCCGACACCCTTACCCATAAATATCTGGATGCAAAATTGAAAATGCTGGTTGAGAGCCGCTGATCTGGTTGAACAGAACATGTTGTCTACAATAAATAAATAAATAATAATAAATAACTTTAGGAATATGGTAATGTGAAAAGAGCAATATCTCTTCAGCCATGAATATCTTGTTGGAATCTTCTTTTGTTCATTCAAAAAGCCAGAAGATTATATTTAAACTTATGTTGAAACTTATGAAGGAACTCTTCACTTGAAACAAAGAGTGCACAATTGTATGAATGTAAAATGTTTCAGATAAAGCAAAATACATTTTTTTTGAAGGTTTTAGCCTATTTCAATTTAAAAAATAGGATAATAGAACAAATTCTATGATGATTGGTTAGCTGCGTGTATAGAGGTCAACTTTTGCAAGATAGTCAAAGTTCGTACCTTAATTGTGTCCAATTGTACTAATTCAATTATGCCAACATGCAAGTAAATGAAGAAAATGTACATTAGAATCTGTCTTTTTATGATAATTTTTCATTAGTAGAGCAAATATATTTTTCAACGCCACTTTAATGTTACATAATTGTTTGATCATGACCTGCCACGAATGTATTTTCTCTGGTGCCGATTAGTAAGGATATTTTAAAATTAGAACATTGGAATTGACTAATTGAAAATTATGCAACTTTGTGAATCACAGTTTTTGACTGTGTAATGTTGTTTACTTAATGGTGCTTTAAATTTAAATCATAAAATTGATATAAATTCAATATAACATAGGCCTGAGAATATTACTGCCATAAATTATGCCCTAACACAGGAATAAGTTTACGTTTAGGTCCGTGAATGATTAAGAACAGAAAACAATAGTTGGGTGGAAGCTGCTGCAAAACAATTCATTATTTCTAGGACATGCTGATCTGAGGACTAATCAGTATAATTAATTAAGAACAAAATGCAATCTATTAGGAAATCATATATCTTAAAAAATTTAAGTAAATAAAGGCATTGAATTATAATGAAAAACAATACTGGATCAAATTTATTATTTTTAATGCAGAATGTTGATAGCATTGACAATGCTCATCAACTCCAATTGGCAAAAGATGTTTCAAAGTACAAACTGTCAGTGTCTCTATTATACCTGCCATGGGTAAAAGCACAAACAGTAGGCAACGGCTTGGCTCTGCTCCTGGCATTGCTGAAGTCCATGGGCGACGGTAATCACTCACCATCAGGTGGGCCGTATGCTCATCTGCCTACAAGGGCAATAAAAAAAAAGAAAAAAATCATCAATAATATAGCAAATTGACTCGTTCACCCAATAATGCACATTTAATATATTTATTCAATTTGTCTATTGCAATGAAAATCACAATTTGAATTGGGAAAAATAAAAAAAATTACAACTTAGTTAGGCTTGGTCATTACTATTGGGCGGGGTATTTAGTTAGTAAAAACCTTAACCAAATTAAACAAAACTACAATTAAGTACAAGTGCTCATTCCACATTTCTTTGCAAATTCCATACTCTAGAACCTCTAGATCATGCTGAAGGTAATAAAAAAATACATATGCAAGCTATTTATATTTGTAAAATGCTGCATCTACAGGTAGTTTTGATACTAGAAAATTAGTTACCTGGACTATACAATTCAGCAAGTTCTTGTGCGCCTTTATGCCTTGGACCCCAACGTGGTTGGGTTCCAACTTGACTTGATAATTGTGTATTTGCGTTAGGATCATCTTCCGACATCGAATGCTCTAGGATCTCACGTTCAGTTTTAACCGGCGCTAACAGGGTTGTGGCCATAGTGCTTGCGTATTCGAATCGCTCGCAGCCCAAAGCACTGATACCGTCCCCTCTTTTAGCACAAGGCGATATGGGTAACGGCAAAGCCATTATTTGTTTTTTATTTATGCAATTTATGCGACGATGTACTTTTCTTTCGGATGTTATTAATCCATTTAAATATTAAAAAACAATGAAATCATAACAATAAGAAAGGCACTGTAACTATTCTTTTGATTCACAACATATGACTCACTCCAGGCTCATTTTGGGTTTATTTGATAATTTGATAATTTTTATCACTTTTTTCATTTCACCGCACTTTTTTTTGTCATATTTTTACGGCCACCGGCTACTTGACCTTTTATCATTTATACCATACGAAATTTAAGAACGCGTCACCGCTCAAGTCCGATACTTTTTGACAAGAACAAGTAGTATTCATTTTTTGTTTTTTTATTTTTTTATTTTATTAATAATCCTTCAGGTTAAACGTGTAATAATATTAACTGCTTAGAATCAGTGAAACTGTATACAAGATCCTGAGACCCCCAGTTGGGGCAGAATGTGTTATGTATAGATATTCAGTCACATTATAAAAGGGCAGGTAGTTGCAAAAATAAATCAGTCTGCTTTGGAATTCTTACTTTCATTTGTAATACACAACAACTGGCGACGAGGATAATCATTTAAAAACATTTTCGACGCGTGTTTTCTCTTAAATTGTAATAATGCCGATTGGGAAAGTTGAAAGTTTTGATATGGGATCTCAAAATTGGGACACATACATTCGTCGTGTAAAACAATTCATGGAACTCAACGACATTGAACAGAGACTTCACGTTGCAACGCTCGTGACCTTAGTTGGGTCTGAGTGCTATGACTTAATGTGTGACTTGTGTGCTCCGGACTTACCAGAAGAAAAGGAATTCGACATACTCGTAAAATTAGTCAAAGATCATCTAGAACCTGAAAGATCGGAAATAGCAGAACGTCATATCTTCAGGCAAAGAAAGCAGCAAAATAACGAAAGCATTCGTTCCTACCTACAAAGTTTGAAACATTTGGCTAAAACTTGCAATTTCGGCATCACATTAGAAATTAATCTACGCGATCAATTCGTATCAGGATTATATAGTGAGGAGATGCGATCAAGGCTGTTTGCTGAAAAAGATATAGATTACAAGCGCGCTGTTGAGTTGGCATCAGCACTGGAAGCAGCGGATCGACATGCGATGGCGGCTGGGGGCACTGGGGGCAGCTCACAGGCTGCGTCCGAGAGCGAAGGCATGCATCGGGTCGGCGGAGCGCGCGCGGAGGCTCGCTGCGCCTGCAGACGCTGCGGCAAGCTGGGCCATGCGGAGGGTCGGTGTCGGTACAAGCACTACACCTGTGACTCATGTGGCGAGAAGGGACACCTAAAATCAATGTGTCGGAACCGTAAAGGTAACCAAAAGATTGAAAAAAACCGAGGTCAGTACTATTTAAACCATAGTGACTGTGATTCTAGTGATAATAGTTTTTATAACTTAAAGGACCTGATCAGTAGCGAGGGTGAAGGACCATATTACGT